>JAXCGZ010010666.1:0-22774 GCA_037179515.1 Halocaridina rubra | reverse complement strand
AGAGAGAGAGAGAGAGAGAGACTACTGAAGAACAGAATGGAAATCGGTTAAGCGGGACACACACACACAAACACACGTACATACAAATATACCCCCAACACCATAAACCCTAACAATTCCTCACATTCTCTCTCTCTCTCTCCAACATTCTATTCTACCCAACCCCCAACTCCTTTGTCCAAGCCAACTAGGGAGGAGCACTGTACACAGTAATTAAAGTAAATAAACCTACCGACGTACAATCAATGATGAGCCCTTAATAATACTAATAATAATAATAATAATAATAATAATAATAATAATAATAATAATAATAATAATAATATTAATAATCTGTACAATCATCCTCAAAGGAAAAATATTGTTGCCAATATTAATAATATTAATAATAATAATAATAATAATAATAATAATAATAATAAAAAGATCTAAGGAGAAGTTTTGGAATAGACATCATCAAAGTAATGCAGAGGAATATTAAAACCCAGCGGTGAATTAGATATTCATTACACATCTTTTATAATCCCTTCACATCTGACTGGTCATTACACTCTCCATCTCTGTTTCTCTTTATGCATTCTTCGAGCCCAGGCTTGACAAAGGCTGTTTTATTTTATTATTTTTTGGTCTATCCTGGTGTCACGATCTTTTTATTTTTTCTTTATACGCGATGCACTGAATTCGTGATAGGTGAACCACGATATAGCGAGGGAACACTGTATATATATATATATATATATATATATATATATATATATATATATATATATATATATATATATATATATATATATATATATATACAGTGTTACCTCAGTTATTCGCGCTTCCTGGTTCGCTTTCTCACTCTATCGCGTTTTTTTTTTGGATAAATTATTATTTTATTTCATGGGTATATGCAAAAATATTAAAATATTAAAAAAAAAAAAATTCTCAGTATTTTCATTTTTTTTTATTGAAAAAAACATATTTCATTATCTAATTGATAAAAAAAAATTATTTCCCAGCCTACGAATAATAAAATAGTAAAAAACATAAATGTAGATAGATAGATAGATACGTTTATTGACCACCTCTTTTGAAAAGTACAGTATAATCTTTACAAAAGGAATATTTGGTCCAAATTACAGTGAATAAATACAATAGATTTTGTACAATCATCAAATAAGTAGATGAATTTTAAATTAATATACATTGTACTAATAACTGAATGATATACGTACGTACAGTATAACTAACAGTATTGCATCATACGAAATAGTGTTCGATAGCGTACAATGTATTGGGGTCGCAGCTAAGTGAGCCAGCATATATATTTATATTTCCAGTAGTTTCATGATTTTATTGATAAAAAAAAAAGTATTTATTAGCCTAAGAATAATAAAACAGTAAAAAATAGTAAAATAAATAAATACTAACAGTATTGCAACATGTAAAATACGATACCGCTATCAGCGTTTCGGACAAAGGCTCGTTCAGTCTAACTCACGTGTGCGCCGTTCACGTTGTGCTTATTAATACGTTTTGCTTGTGATTTTTTTACTCACATATTTTAACCTTTGCAATGCCTCCCAAGCATCCTTCATCTTCTAAGGCTTCTTGTAGTGAGCCTAAACGGCAAAGGAAAATGTTAACCATAACAGATAAGGTAAGTTTACCTATCACGTACATATAAATTTACGTTGCATGCTGTTATTTATAAAGTACGGGGTGGTTTTTAAACAGTGCAGGGAGGGTTTATACAGTAAACGTAAAAATAATTGTAAAATACCTATGTACATGAATATGTCATATAAATTTACGCTTGCATGCTTTTATTTATGAAGTAAAGGGTGGTTTCTTAACAGTACAGGGAGGGTTTATACAGTTTATACGATGTACTCTTAAAAATAAATTAAAATATCTATGTACATATAGGCTGATCCTACTCCGCGATTTTCCAGTCTCGCGCTGGGTCCCGGAAACGAACCCTCGCGATAATGGAAGGAACACTGTATATATATATGTATATATATATATATATATATATATATATATATATATATATATATATATATATATATATATATATATATATATATATATATTATATATATATATATATATATATATATATATATATATATATATATATATCGCGCAGTTCACAGATTTCCATTGAACATTAACTTTTATCATGCTGATTATGGATATGGTGGCAAGAAATATAACAAAAGAATGATGGAAGCACCTCAACATGCTCTGAAAGTCCTTTATTTTTATGAATGGGACACCAGGACAGGCAAGAAAACTGTCCTCATCAGGCCCATGCACCATAAAAACAATAAAATGAAGAAAAGTGAAGCTTAAGAACAAGGCAGAAATAAAGGAATGATACACAATAGGAGAAGAACATCCAGAAAGAATAGTTAAAGTACTGAGGACCAAGAGATATAGCAGGATTAGGTCCTGAGATGACGATACATCCCTTACCTCTCTTATCATTACTTTGTGGTAAGAAAAGAAAATCTGTGAACATTTTTGCATGAAGTCATCTTTTATGAATATTTAGTGGTAGAGTAACAACCACTGAAAGAAGGGGAAGACCCAATCAGTATGTGCTTGCCTTTCCTAAAGGTTATTTCATATAAATGTGGGTATCATGTAACTAAGGATTGTAGAAGTGTAACCTCCATACACTAACAATCATATGCTGTACAAATTTTATAATGCACAAGTTGGACAAAATATCATTAATACAGAACATAAAAAGATGTATTAAAGTGATTTCAATGGGTGGGAAAAAAAAAGTAATAAACCCGCAAATGCAAAAACCGAGGTCATTATTAACAGAAATTGAAAGGAAAAAATAGTAAACATTTCTTACCTGATTATAACGAGCAATATCCTTGTGAAGCGTCCTCAGCATAATCATGGCTACCATACCAGACAGAAAAAGGACGATCACAAGTGAATTTAGAATACTGAACCACTGGATATTAGTGTGGGGCATTGAATCCAATATATAATCCCATCGGGAAGACCAACGATTATTTCCCGTGCTCTTCTGTGATGTAAAATATAAAGAACAGTAATTGTTACATAACATAAAACTGTAAAATGCAAAGAAGCTGACTGTATCCACTAGTTTGATCTTTTAAGAGTCCACTGGGTTAAGCAGGCAAGCTTAGCTCAGTCCCGGTCCCAAGCCCGGATAAAGGGGGAGGGTTTCCAGAATAGTCCTAGCAAGACACTGGAAGAAAACCTCTTTGCTCAAGCAACGCATGGCTGGCCAAACATTGTCAGCCGACTGACAGACAGAGAACTATCTACTCAGGCGTATGGTGAGAAAGGTGAGAAAGAGTCCTTTGGACTGTTTGTCTACTCTCTGTTTCCTAACAACTGCATTGATAGACATTTTCTTATAACTTATGATATTTTTAATCTTTCCCATCCTATGATGTCAACCATCAAAATGAGAAGTTACCACTGACAGCAGTAGCTCTGGTTTGCCTTGAAGTGCATTTTAGTACAATACAACAGGGAGAGGGCCTGTTTACAATTTACTTATAAAAACCAAATCCTAAATGGTTCTGGAAATTTGTATTACCAAATATATTACAATAAAAACAAGTTTGTAATAATCCTTAGTAAGATTCCAAAACATGTTCATTATTTTAACTAATCAGACCTCATGTCTAATATATGTCTTGGAGTTGTCAATTATACATACAGAGCTGTAAACTAAAAACAAATCTACATTATAAAAGTATCCCTCCTCATCACAAAACCACATCCTATAATGACCAAGCATTTAATTAGCTAATTGTTAAAAATCAAATTCAAGTGTTATTAATCAAAGGGTTTATGTGTGATGCACAAAGGCTAGAAATAGATTTTGGAGTGGGGTGGAGGAAAGAATTACAATGTTGAATAATGTGCAAAATATTTTAAACAGGGTATTCATGGTGAAAATGACAGGGTATTGTTGGGGTAGGAAGGATGCAACAAAAGGCTACAAAAGAGAACGAATGATATAGGAATAGGGTACTTACAGTAAAAATGACCGAGTACGTGTATTTGATGCTGATCTTGTCTTTAGTTCCATCAAGAATGGCCATAACATCATGAGTATTACAGGCATCCTCAGGTTTTCCATCCGTCCTGTGCTTAATACTTCTGGGGGTTACGCGTACAGCTATAAAATGACAGACTTCGTGAATGCAATGAACTTTATTGAGAAGCCCAGCATAACCCTTTCTACTAAAGCATCGTAGTCAATTGCTCATTTTGTGTGTCACTAATAGTCCCCAATAAGGGGATGGACAAACACAGAGTCTGGTTGGGGAATGATGCTGGATGCTCTTCCTAGCACCCCACGGTGTGCTCGCTCATGCCTGTCAAAACCTGAGTCAAACACTTACCACTCAGTCACTAAGGTCCTCACTACCTAAATATTATGGTAACTTCTCAAACTAAGAATATTACACCACAAGACAGGCTACCTTATCAAAGATATATTAAGAAACTGCCAGATTTAATTAAAAAGATTTTTCCTGGGAAATCATTTGGCATTTTACCATTGTGGGCCAAAACTACTTAACAACTGGATTAAGGGATAAGGTGAATATTACCAAATAATAAAACAATATTAATTAATGAGGGGGTTTATAAGGGGTACCCTTAGTCAGGAAGAAAATACATGTATAATTTTAGTGAGTAGCTCTTGGTGGTTACCAAATGGTTTTATTCCAAAATTTCTGTCAAGGACATCTAGATTAATAAATGTGCTAGGTTGGAAAAGTAGTTAAACAACGTAATTCTTTCAAAATTTTAGGTTTAACTTTAATTGGCACGAATATTACTAATATAAAAAAAGTTATATTATGACAAAAACTTTTTACATATGGAAAATAATACTATCTTATTCAGAATTAAGATAAAGTTTTAGATCGAGAAATAGCTTAAGACCGTCCACCTGACCCGAGGTCTGAAGCTAATCATATCGTGGATCCTCTCGTCAATCGCATTTATAGCTATATTTCTGGTATTTTTTCTTTTTAAATTTAATATAATTTTTCAACATAACAACTGTATATAAAAATATAAATAAAGATATTAACTTGATAAATATGAATTTGAGTGTAAATAAAGTCATATTTATAGCAATGTGTTTCGTATTTTCTCTTTTTAAGTTCAATATAATTTTTCAATATAAAGACTGTATATAAAAATATTAATTAATAAAGCCATTAACTTGATAGATACGAATACAGAACAGCTGTGTTTGCTATTATTATAATGTATGGAGCCTTTGTAACGTCTCTGCATATTATAACAGCTATGTTTGAATTCCTGTGTATTTCAAATAAAAACGTATTTACAGCAAGATGTTTGCATTTTTATTTTTAAATTCAATATCATCCTTCAATATAATCAAATAAATAAATAAAGCCATTAACTTGATAAATATGAATACAGCAGTGCTGCTAGCTGTGTATTCGTGTGTATTTCAAATTAAATCGTATATACAGCTGTGTGTTTTATTTCAAATTCTATATAATCCTTCATTATAACCACATACACCTAGTTCTTAAAATAACCAAAGATAGGTTCTCAAAAGTAATGAGTAATGCGAAAATCGCGTAATGTAAAGAGTCATTTTCCATAAGAAACAATGATAATGGGCATAGATACGTTTCACAATCGCACATAGACACACTATACCAAAGATAAAAGATATGTAAAACATATTTTATGAGTACATAACAAAACAACATGACCTGTAGTTATTTATATTAACATGCAAATAGTGTACAGTATAAAAGATATACAGATTTACTGTACAGTAAACAAATTAATGCACTCTATTATGCGGTGGGCAACAGGCATACACTGGAACGTGCATGGTGGCGGTGAGCACGAGGATGTGGGAGAACGAACCTCTATCTGCAAACGTTTTTGCATTAGCACGCTCTTTTCCAGACAATATTATATGGCAAGTTTGATTGATGCTTGTTCTTAATGCTTTTTTTCCATTCTCTCCATAGTATCTGATCGCATTAAGCGGTAGAAGAAGAGGAGGATGCAGGAGAACGAATCACTATCTACAAACGTTTTTCCGCCTCCGTACCAGCTGATGCATTCTCGCACACTATTTCCCTGACGATAATATATCGCAAGTTTGTTTGCTGTTTGTTCTTAATGCTTTTTTCCATTCTCTCTATAATATCCGATCGCATTAAGTGGTAGAAGATGAGGAGGATGCGGGAGAACGAATCTCTATCTACAAACGTTTTTCCGCCTCCGTATCAGCTGATGCATTCTCGCACACTATTTCCCTGACGATAATATATCGCAAATTTGTTTGCTGTTTCTTCTTAAGGCTTTTTTTCCATTCTCTCTATAATATCCGATCGCATTAAGTGGTAGAAGATGAGGAGGATGCGGGAGAACGAATCTCTATCTGCAAACGTTTTGCCACCTCCGTATTAGCTAATGCACTCTCGCACACTATTTCCCTGACGATATTATATCGCAAGTTTGTTTGCTTTAAGAACATAAGAACAGAGGACACTGCAACATGCCTAGTGGCACACACGAGGCAGCTCCATTTTTGAATTATATTTTCAGCATGTCTAACCTATTCTATTCTACTCTACTTATTTATTCTATTTTTCTTTTTATGATTTTTCTAATAAGCACTAACCTATTCATACCCACCCTACCTCTGACATATGTCTATCTAATCTACATTTGAAGGTGTCTAAGGTATTGGCATTTACTATCCTACTAGGAAGCCTGTTCCATGGATCAGCTACTCTATTACCAAACCAATTTTTACCAATTTCCCTTCTGAACCTAAATTAATCAAGCTTAAATCCATTATTACGAGTTCTGGTTTGATCATGAATTTTTAAAACTTTATTAATATCTCCCTTGTTAATCCCTTTAAACCATATATACACTTCAATCATATCCCCCCTAACTCTTCGCCTCTCTAGAGAATGTAGATTAAGTTTTTTTAATCTGTCCTCATATGGTAGATTTCTGATATTGTGTATTATCTTGGTCATTCTTCGCTGCACTCTCTCCAAGGATTCAATTTCCATTCTATAATAGGGTGACCAGAATTGCACAGCATAATCTAAATGGGGCCTAACTAATGCAAGATAGAGCTGCAAAATAACTTTTTCCGTCCTACATGGATCAGCTACTCTATTACCAAACCAACAGTGGTAACGCGCTGGCTTCGCATTCATGAGGTCGAAAGATCGGTTCCCGTCCAAGACCGAGAGTTTAAGCTGTTTACTGGCAAGAACTGCTGTGGGTGGACACCACAGTGGGGGGTTGGGGCTTACCCTGGCTGACGAATACCCATTGTATTGAAATGGAAATAAAGTATTATTATTATTATTATTATTATTATTATTGCTAACACTTCTTGAGATAAATCCTAAATTCTGTTTGCTTTATTTCTGACTGCTGTGCATTGCTCTCTTGGCTTAAGATTACTACTCACAAGAACTCCCAAATCCCTTTCACACTGAGAACTCATGATTTCATGGTTATTTAGCTTATAACTAGTATTGTCTTTTATAGTACCCATTTTAACTACTTTACATTTTTCTACATTAAATTCCATTTGCCATTTGTCCGACCATTCAGATAATCTATTTAGATCTTCCTGTAAAGCATGAATGTCTTCTTTTCCATTTATAATTCTACCTATTTTAGTGTCGTCTGCGAATTTACTTAGGTTATTACTGATATCCGAATCCAGATCATTTAGATATACGATGAATAATAGGGGACCCAGTACCGAGCCTTGTGGTACCCCGCTAGTAACCGAGCCCCACTCCGATTTCTCTCCATTTATGCAAACCCTCTGTTTTCTGTCTTTTAACCATTGTTTGATCCATCTGAGAACAGCTCCTCCTATACCATGAGCTTCCAGCTTTTTAACTAATCTTTTGTGAGGAACTCTATCAAAAGCTTTGCTAAAATCTAGATATATTGTATCATATTCTTTGCCACAATCTACTGCCTCGTAAACTTCTGAATAAAAAGACAGTAAGTTTGTAAGGCACGAAAAACCCTTAAGAAACCTGTGTTGTGAAAGTTTTATCAGTCTGTGTAATTCTAGATGAACCCTTATTCTATTTGCAATTATGGATTCTAGAATCTTACCCACTGTTGACGTTAAACTTACCGGCCTATAATTATTCTTTTTAACTTGTTCTCCTTTTTTAAATATTGGTACCACATCTGCCAATTTCCACTCCATGGGTACCGATCCTAATTTTATTGAATTATTAAATAATGCAGTTAGTGGACAACTAAGCTCTTCCTTGCATTC
Source organism: Halocaridina rubra (assembly GCA_037179515.1). Taxonomy (NCBI): domain Eukaryota; kingdom Metazoa; phylum Arthropoda; class Malacostraca; order Decapoda; family Atyidae; genus Halocaridina; species Halocaridina rubra. The sequence goes on along the minus strand of JAXCGZ010010666.1, from coordinate 14,436 downwards.
CTTTAATATTCTAGCATATATTCCATCAGGTCCCGGAGATTTATGAGCCTTTAATTTATCTATTTCTTTTATTACCTCCTCTCTCGCAATATTTATTGAAGTAAGTATATTATCGGGACTGTCTCTGTAAATGGATTCTCCTTCCGGAATATTTTCCAAGTTTTCATTGGTAAATACAGATAAGAAATAATCATTTAAACATGTACACATCACTTTATCGTCATCTGTGATATGGCCATTGGCTACTTCAATTGGTCCGACTTTTTCCTTAAATTTTGTTTGATAATGTTGATAAAACCCTATAGGATTTTCTTTAGCTTCTCCTGCTATTCTAACTTCGTATTTTCTTTTCGACTCTCTAACTATCTTTTTAAGTTCCCTGTTTAACTTTATATATTGCTGCCTCACCTGCTCTTCACCTCTTTTTAGTTTCCTGTATATTCCTCTTTTAATACCTATAAGATTCTTTATTCTATTGTTCATCCATTTAGGGTCATTTTTTCTTGATCTGCAATGTTTCATGGGAATATAATCTTTCTGACTACTCTTAAGAGTCATGACAAAATTGTTATATTCCTCATCCAAATTTATATTTCCTGTGAGAGAATTTAATGTATTGATCTTATCTTGTGATAATCCTTGGCATGTGGTACTAAATTTTCGGGGTAATCTGCTACCTGCGACCTGCCCTGCTGGATTAACTACCCACATCTGTACCCTGGTAGAAGAGGAGGAGGATGCGGGAGAATGAACCTCTAAACCAAAACGTTTTGCCGCTTCTGTATCAGCTGATGCTTATCACTATTCAGGCACAATATCTTACTCATAAAATATTTATTTACTCACACTATTTGGGGTTTATCTAATTTTCAAGATTAAAGCATTATTAATATTCACTGGTTCTAAACATTATACTATCTTCTTTACATATTGACCTTGCTGCAAGAAATCTTAACGTAAACAAAAGGTCACCTGAGACAAAAAGAAAACTATACAATTCATTACAAAAAAAACGTATATTGTACTGTACATGGGAAACTTACATGAAATATATATATTCTTTATATGCTATTTCCCTGACGATATTATATCAAAATTTTGTTTGCTGTCTGTTCTTAATGCATTTTTCAATCTTCATAATATCACGTTCATATAAATTTACGCTTGGGTGCTGTTATTACTAAAGTAAAGGGTGAGTTGTTAACAGTGCAGGGAGGGTTTATACAGTAAAGATAAAAATAGATGTAAAATAAATGTAATAAATATGGTGTTCCTACTTCACGAATTTTCACCTTTCGCAGCTGGTCCCGAAACCGAACCCCCGCAATAAATGAGGGAGCACTATATAAATAAATAAACATATATATTATATATATACAGTGTTGCCTCACTTATCGCGGTAGTTCAGTTCCGGGACCCGGTGCGAACCAGGAAATCCGCGAAGTAGGATCAACCTATATGTACATAGATATTTTAATATATTTTTACGTTTACACTGTATAAACTGTCCCTGTACTGTTAACATACCACCCTTTACTTTATAGATAACAGCATGCAAGCGTAAATTTATATGAAAGTGATAGGAAAACTTACCGTGAATGTGATGATGACGTGACATACATACTCATTTACAATTATTTTTTCGTTTACGTACTGTATAAACCCTCCCTGCACTGTTAAAAAAACACCATTTACATTATAAATAACAGCAAGCAACGTAAATTTTTATGAAAGTGATAGATAAAATTACGGTGAATGAGGTGATGATGACGTGACATACATACTCATTTACAATTATTTTTTCGTTTACGTACTGTATAAACCCTCCCTGAACTGTTAAAAAAACACCCTTTACATTATAAATAACAGCAAGCAACGTAAATTTTTATGAAATGATAGGAAAACTTACCGTGAATGTGATGATGATGACGTGACATACATACTCATTTACAATTATTTTTTCATTTACGTACTGTATAAACCCTCCCTGCACTGTTAAAAAAAACACCCTTTACATTATAAATAACAGCAAGCAACGTAAATTTTTATGAAAGTGATAGATAAAATTACAGTGAATGAGGTGATGATGACGTGACATACATACTCATTTACAATTATTTTTTCGTTTACGTACTGTATAAACCCTCCCTGCACTGTTAAAAACACAACCTTTACATTATAAATAACAGCAAGCAACGTAAATTTTTATGAAAGTGATAGGAAAACTTACCATGAATATGATGATGATGACGTGACATACATACTCATTTACAATTATTTTTTCGTTTACGTACTGTATAAACCCTCCCTGCACTGTTAAAAAAACACCCTTGACATTATAAATAACAGCAAGCAACGTAAAATTTTATGAAAGTGATAGATAAAATTACGGTGAATGAGGTGATGATGACATGACGCACGTACTCATTTACAATTATTTTTTCGTTTACGAACTGTATAAACCCTCCCTGCACTGTTAAAAAAACACCCTTTACATTATAAATAACAGAAAGCAACGTGAATTTTTAAGAAAGTGATAGATAAAATTACGATGAATGAGGTGATGATGACGTGACACACATACTCATTTACAATTATTTTTTCGTTTATAAACTGTATAAACCCTCCCTGCACTGTTAAAAAAAACACCCTTTACATTATAAATAACAGCAAGCAACGTAAATTTACATTTCCAATAAAAAAATGAAAATACTGAAAAAAAAAAATTTCAATATTTCAATATTTTTGCGTATATCATAAAATAAAATAATAATTTATCCAAAAAAACTGCGATAGAGCGAGAACGCGAACTAAGAAACGCGAATAACCGGGGTAACACTGTATGTATATATATATATATAATATATATATAATATATATATATATATATATATATATTATATATATATAATATATATATATATATATATATTATATCCAGTTCTTGGAATAATGCAAAGATAGGTTCTCATAAGTGCCACGGATTTTAATTTTCGCCTAATTTAAAGAGCAATTTTCCATAAGAAACAATGATAATGGTCATAGCTCGTTCCACAACCGTTCCTAGACACACTATACCAAAGATAGAAGGTAAGTAAAACATATTTTATAAGTACATGACAAAGCAGAAAGACCTGTAGTTATTTATAGTAACATGCAAATAGTGTAAAGTATGAATGATATACGGATTAATGCACTATTATGCGGTGGGCAACAGGCATACACTGGGACGTGCATGGTGGCGGTGAGTACGAGGATGCAAACGTCTTGCCGCCTCCGTATCAGCTGATGCACCCTCGCACGCTATTTCCCTAACGATAATTATATCGAAAGTTTATTTGCTGCTTGTTCTTTATTATTTTTTTCAATTTTCTTCATAATATTTGATCGCATTAATCGGTAGAAGAGGAGGAGGATACGGGAGAACGAACCTTTGTCGGCAAATGTTTTGCCGCTTTCGCATCAGCTGATGCTTATCACTATTCAGGCATAATATCTTACTCATAAAATACACCTTGTTCTTGAAATAACGCGGAGACAGGTTCTCTGAAGTGAGGGGTAAATCGGAAATCCTGTAAAAAACCGAGTCATTTTCCATAGGAAACAATTATAAAGGGGATACCTCATTCCACAACCGTCCAAAGACAAACTATACCAAAGATATAAGATAAGTAAAACATTTTTATAAGTACATAACAAAGCAGAAAGACCTGTAGTTATTTATATCAACATGCAAATAGTGTCCAGTATAAAAGATACGCAGATTTGCTGTACAGTAAAGAAATTATTGCACTCTGTTATGCGGTGGGCAACATGCATACACTGGGACATGCGTGGTGGTGGTGAGAATGAGGATGCAAAAGTCTTGCCGCCTCCGTATCAGCTGATGCACCCTTGCACACTATTTCCCTGACAATATTATATTGAAAGTTTAAAAGTTTGTTTGCTGTTTGTTCTTAATGCTTTTTTTTTCCATTATCTTCATAATATCCAATCGCATTAAGCGGTAGAAGAGGAGGAGGATGCGGGAGAACGAACCCCTATCGGGAAACGTTTTGCCGATTCCGTATCAGCTGATGCTTATCACTATTCAGGCACTATATCTTACTAATAAAATATTTATTTACTCACTCTATATGGAGTTTATCTAATTTTCAAGATTATAGTACATATTATATATTAATATTCCTTGGTTCTAAATATTATTCTATCTTCTTTACATATCGACCGTGCTGCACGAAATCTAAACATAAACAAATTCAGTTGAGAGAAAAAGAAAACTATACAATTCGTTACAAAGAAAACGTATATCTAAATGAAATATATATATTCTCTACACGCTATTTCCCTGACATTATATCGAAAGTTTGTTTGCTGTTTGTTCTTAATTCCTTTTTTTAATTTTCTTCATAATATTCAGTTGCATTAAGCAGTATTAGAGGAGGAGGATGCGGGGGAACAAACCTCTATTGGCAAGAGTTTTGTCACACTTCCGTATAAGTTGATGCTGCCTCGCATGCTATTTCCCTGACGATATTATAACAAAAATTTGTTTGCTGTTTGTTCTTAATGCTTTTTTTCAGTTTTCTTCATAATATTCCATCGCATTACGCGGAAGAAGAGGAATAGGATGCGGGAGAACGAGCCTCAGCAAACATTTTGTCACACTTCCATATCAGCTGATGCACCCTCGCACGCTATTTCCCTGACGCTATTATATCGAAAATTTGTTTGCAGTTTGTTCATAGTGCTTTTTTTCAATTTTCTTCATAATATCCGATCGCATTAAGAGGTAGAAGAGGAGGAGGATCGCGGAAATGTGCCTCTGAGGCAGTCGATTTTTTACTAAAATGAAATTTTTTTTTTCCAATTTTTGTGCATGGGCATTATTCGCGAATTTCGTATTTTTTAGTATTATTTTTTAGGGGTGTTATTGCAATTTCACGGTTAAAAAAAAAAACGCGGAAAAAGCGAACAAAGTGTATTTATTTACTCACTCTATTGGGATTTATCTAATTTTCAAGATTACAGTACAGTGTTCCTTCAATTATCGTGAAGGTTCGGTTCCGGGACCCGGCACGAGACAGGAAAATCGCGGAGTAGGATCAGCCTATATGTACATAGATATTTTAATTCATTTTTAAGTTTACACCGTATAAACTGTATAAACCCTCCCTGTACTGTTAACAAACCACCCTTTACTTAATAAATAACAGCATGCAAGCGTAATTTATATGACATACTCATGTACATAGGTATTTTACAATTATTTTTACGTTTACTGTATAAACCCTCCCCGCACTGTTGAAAAACCACCCTTTACTTTATAAATAACAGCATGCAACGTAAATTTATATGTACGTGATAGGTAAACTTACCTTATCTGTTATGGTTAACATTTTCCTTTGCCGCATGGGCTCACTACAAGAAGCCTTAGAAGATGAAGGATGCTTGGGAGGCATTGCAAAGGTTATAATATGCGAGAAAAAAATCACAAGCAAAACGTACTAATAAGCACAATGTGAACAGCGCACACGTGAGTTAGACTGAACGAGTGAGGCGAGACAATGGAAGATGGTGGAAGCCTTTGTCCGAACCGCTGATAGCGGTATCGTATTTTACATATTGCAATACTGTTTTTTACTATTTTTTACTGTTTTATTATTCTTAGGATAAGAAATACTTTTTTTAGCAATAAAATCATGAAACTACGCAAACTTTAATATATATGCTAGCTCACGTAGGTGCGACCCAAATATATTGTACACTATCGGACACTATCTCACATAGGTGCGAGTCTTTGTCCGAAACGCTGATACCGGTATCGTATTTTACAGGTTGCAATACTGTTAGTATTTGTTTTTTTTACTAGTTTTTACTGTTTTATTATTCTTAGGCTGAGAAATACGTGTCTTTATCAATAAAATCATGAAACTAATGGAAATTTTAATATATATGCTAGCTCACATAGGTGCGACCCCAATACATTGTACGCTATCAGACACTATTTCACATGATGCAATACTGTGAGTTATATATCTAAATTTATGTTTTTTACTATTTAATACTGAGTTATATATCTAAATTTATGTTTTTTTACAATTTTTTACAGTTTTATTACTCTTAGGCTAGGAAATACTTGTTTTATCAATAAAATAATGAAAACTTTAATATTCATAAAACAGTAAAAAATAATAAAAAACATAAATACTAACAGCATTGCACCATGTAAAATACGATACCGATATCAGCGTTTCGGAAAACGAAAAGGCTCTCACCTACGTTGCATGCTGTTATTTATAAAGTAAAGGGTGTTTTTTTAACAGTGCAGGGAGGGTTTATACAGTACGTAAATGTAAAAATAATTGTAAAATACCTATGAACATGAGTATGTCATGTCATTACCACTTCATTCACCGTAATATTATCTATCACTTTCATATAAATTTACGTTGCATGCTGTTATTTATGAAGTAAAGATTGGTTTGTTAACAGTGCAGGGAGGGTTTATACAGTGTAAACATAAAAATAAATTAAAATACCTATGTACATATAGGCTGATCCTACTCCGCGATTTTACTGTCTCTCGTCGGGTCCCAGAACCGAACCCTCGCGATAATGGAAGGAACACTGTATATCTAAATTTATGTTTTTTTTACTATTTTTTACTGTTTTATTATTCGTAGGCTGGGAAATAAATTGTTTTATCAATTAGATAATGAAATGTGTTTTTTTCAATAAAAAAATGAAAAAAAAAATTTTTTTTTTAATATTTTAATATTTTTGCACATACCCCCCAAAAACAAAATTTGCCCAAAAAAATCGCGGTACAGTGAAAACGCAAGCCAAGAAACGCGATACACACGAATAGAAACGTAGCTGTTATAATATGCGGGGCTGTTACAAAGGCTCTATATATTATGACAGTAGCAAACACAGCTGTTCTGTATTCGTAATTATCAAATTAATGGCTTTACTTATTTATTTTTTTATATACAGTATTTTATATTGAAAAATTTATATTTAACTTAAAAAGAAAAAATACCAAACACATGGCTATAAATACAATTTTATTTACACTCGCATGCACAGCTGTATTCGAATTTATCAAGTAAATGGCTTTATTTATTTCTTTTATATACATCTGGTTATATTGAAAAATTAAATTGAAAATAAAAAGAAAGAATACCAAACATATAGTTCCAATACGATTGCCAGGAGGATCCACTATGGGAATAGCTTCAGATCTCAGGTCAGGTGGATGGTCATGTGGCATAATCTTCTTAATGAGGTCTTAAACGATTGCCAGGAGGATCCACGATGGGATTAACTTCAGACCTCAGGTCAGGAGGACGGAAATTTGGCATAATCTTCTTAGTGAGGTCTTGTAAGATTGCTTTTACGACCTCATTAAGAAGATTATGCCAAAAGACCATAAATATTACGAGGGAGGATGTAATAAAAGAAATAGATAAATTAAAGGCTCATAAATCTCCGGGACCTGATGAAATTTATGCTAGAGTATTAAAGAAGTGCAAGGCCGAGCTTAGTTATCCACTAACTGCACGATTCTATAATTTAAAAAAATTAGGATTGGTACCCATAGAGTGGAAGTTGGCAGATGTGGTACCAATATTTAAAAAAGGAGAATGGGTTAAAAAGAAAAATTATAGACCTGTATTTTTTCTTTTTAAATTTAATATAATTTTTCAATATAACCGACTATATATAAAATGAATAAATAAATAAAGCCATTAACTTGATAAAAATGAGATACTAGTGTAATATTTTTTATGATTATAAGTGTGTTTTATATTGATTAGTTATGTATTCTAAGGATCATGTATTGATCGTTCTTTTGCCTTTCCAGACTCACCTGCCTGCCCCAGTCTCGTCAGCAGCTGACATAGCAAGCTTTCTCCTGATAAGCAAGTCTCTCCCTCCCTATGTAAGCACACCACATAAGTACAGTATACTGCAGAGGTACGATTTACTATTTTGTACTATACAGTAACACAGTACTGGTATTATAGTGTAATACAGTACAGATATTTTTATGTATGAGTTGTTTTATTATACTGTACAGTACCTGTATATTATGTTAATTTTAAAGTTTAGGAATAGTATTAAAATTAGCTTTTGTACTTTTTTAAGAATCATTAGCAACATAGGGTCCCCCCTTAAGGAAGGAAAAGAAAAAAAAATCTTTTTTTGGGGGGGAGAATGATGTTCAAATCTAAGTGAGTTCCGACTTACGTCGTTTTTCGACTTAAGTCAGCTGTCAGGAACGGAATCCTGATATTATATGAGTACTCCCTGTACTGTATATAAAGTCGAACCTCCAGTTAAGAACGCTCCCAACCACAAACAAATTGACCTATGAACACTATTTGCAGACAAATTGTGAATCAACTCACAAACAAATATTTTAAGGTACGAATGCACATCAGCCGAGTGTGCTCTCAGTTCTGAATTGGTGTATGCATCGTGCTCGTAGTTTTCTCATTGTAGATTTTCATATTTTTTTATTTTTACTATATACACCTTGTTCTCTTTTTTGTTTTTTTTTAACTGCGAAATTACAATAATGCCCCTAAAAAAATAATAGTAAAAAATACGAATCTCATGAATAACACCCATGCAAAAAAAATTAAAAAAAAAATTTCAGTTTAGTAAAAAATCGACTGCCTAAGAGGCACTTTTCTGCCATTCTCCTCCTCTTCTACCCCTTAAAGCGATCGGATATTATGAAGAAAATTGAAAAAAAGCATTAAGAACAAACAGGAAACATATTTTAAATATATCGTCAGGGAAATAGCGTGCGAGGGTGAATCAGGTGATACGGAAGTAGCAAAACGTTTGACGATAAAGGTTCGTTCTCCCTCATCCTCCTCCTCTTCTACCGCTTAATGCGATCGAATATTGAGGAAAATTGAAAAAAAGCATTAAGAACAAACTGAAAACAAATTTTCGATATTATATTGTCAGGGAAATAGCATGCAAGGGTGCATCAGCTGATACGCAAGTGTGAGAAAACGTCTGCCGATAGAGGTTCGTTTTCCCGCATCCTCCTCCTCCGCTTAATACGATCGAATATTATAAAGAAAAGTGAAAAAAAGCATTAAGAAAAACAGCAAACAAATTTTTGATATAAAATTGTCAGGAAAATAGCATGCAAGGGTGCATCAGCTGATACGGAAGTGTGACAAAACGTTTGCAGATAGTGGCTCGTTTTCACGCATCCTCCTCCTCTTCTACCACTTAATGTGATCAAATATTATGAAGAAATTTGAAAAAAAGCATTATGAAGAGACAGCAAACAAATATTCGATATAATATCGCCATTGAAATAGCGTTTGAGGATGCATCAGCTGATACGGAAGAGTGACAAACGTTTGCTGATAGAGGTTCGTTCTCCCGCATCCTCCTCCCCTTCTACCGCTTAATGCGATCGAATATTATGAAGAAAATTGAGAAAAAGCATTAGGAACAAACAGCAAACAAACTTTCGATATAATATCGTCAGGGAAATAGCGTGTAGAGAATATATATATTTCATTTAAGTTTCCCCGATATACGTTTTCTTTGTAACAAATTGTATAGTTTTCTTTTTCTCTCAGCTGACTTTGTTTACGTTTAGATTTCATGCAGCACGGTTGATGTGTAAAGAAGATAGAATAATGTTTAGAGCCAAGGAATATTAATAATACATACTATAATCTTGAAAATTACATAAACCCCAAATAGTGAGTAAATAAATATTTTATGAGTAAGATATTGTGCCTGAATAGTGATAAGCATCAGCTAATACGGAAGTGGCAAAACGTTTGCCAATAGAGGTTTGTTCTCCCGCATCCTCCTCCTCTTCTACCGCTTAATGCGATCTGATATTATGAAGATAATGGAAAAAAGGCAATAAGAACAAACCGCAAACAAACTTTTGATATAATATCGTCAGGGAAATAGCGTGCGAGGGTGCATCAGCTAATACGGAGGAGGCAAAACGTTTGCATCCTCGCGCTCACCGCCACCATGCACGTCCCAATGTATGCCTGTTGCCTACCGCATAAAAGAGTGCATTAATTTATTTACTGTACAGTAAATCTGTATATCTTTTATACAGTACACTATCTGAATGTTAATATAAATAACTACAGGTCTTTCTGCTTTGTTAAGTACTTATAAAATATGTTTTACTTATCTTATATCTTTGGCATAGTGTGTCTATGTAAGGTTCTGGAACGTATCTATACCCTTTATCATTGTTTCTTATGGAAAATGACTAGTTTTTCCACGTAATTTTCCATTTACTCGTCACTTCTGAGAACCTAACTAGGCGTTATCCTGAGAACTAGTTGTATTAGCTCTCATTATGGCTCCCAAGAAAGTGAAAAGTGTTAGTGATAGTAGCGTTAAAAAGTCTAAACATATTACTGTGGAAATAAAGAAATAAATAATAGCTAAACATGAGAACGATGTTAGTGTTTCTGATCTCGCCAAGCAGTATAATATGGTGAAATCAAACATCTGTACTATTTTAAAGAAGAAAAAGAGGCATTAAAGGTGGCTCATGTGGCTAAATGAGTGACTATATTAACGAAGCAACGGTCTCAAGTAATAGTAGAGGTAGAAAAATTATTGTTAATTTGGATAAATGAAAGAGATTGCTGGAGATAGTGTTAGCAAGGTTATAATATGCGCAAAGGTCTACAGTTACACCATGATTTAGTAGCGACAACTCCGAGAGCTAGCGATGCTAAAATTGATGAATTTAAAGCAGGCAGAGGCTGGTTTGCAAAATTTCGTCGACGAACTGGAATTCATAGTGTTGTTAGGCATGGAGAGGTGGCTAGTTTGTACCAAAAGGCAGCAGATGACTATATGGTGGAATTTGCTATATTTATCAGAAGTGAAGGTTACATCTCTCAGCAAATTTTTAACTGTGATGAGACAATAATGCTTTGGAAGAAAATGCCTTAAAGGACCTACATAACTGTGATATTTTTATGATGAATGAGTTGGTTATCTATATTATAATAAGTTAGCTGGAATCACAGCAGTGGTTTTATTTGCATAAGAATTTATTCAGTTAACAATGGAAATTGTTCATAAAAACATGTTAAATATATGTAAGACGGTGCTCTTTCAATACGTACTCCATAGACAATCTAAGTTTGGTTAGGGTAGGTTACACATTAGAGGAGTACCTATAAGTCTTCGTTCAGAGCTAGCATCAAGTTATGCAGACAGCAGCAGCTTCCAATTACTAGAGGAAAATTATCTAAGAAATCTTCAGGTTGTATAATTCCAGACTCAATTTTGCCATTTTCAGCAGGCTTGGTTTCCTTTCTACGTGGAATAACCCTCATAAGCTACAAATAAAGCTGGCTCATTTCACTGAAATTCAGACACCACCACCTCAAAATGTCACCGACCACTCTAATCCAACTCTTTCAAATAAAAAAAAAAAAATTGTAGTAGCAGAGTGATGTTGATGTTCCTGTATCCCTATATATACCTTTCCTCTAGTAATAATGAGTGATAATGAGTTGGTTATCTATATTATAATAGCTTAGCTAGAATCACAGCAGTGGTTTATTAGCATAATTTATTCAGTTAACAATGGCAATTGCTCATAAAAACATGTTAAATATATGTAAGACGGTGATCCTCCAATATGTACTCTATAGACAATCTAGGTTTGGTTAGGGTAGGTTACACATTAGAGGAGTACCTATAAGTCTTCGTTCAGAGCTAGCATCAAGTAATGCAGACACCAGCAGCTTCCAATTACTAAAGGAAAATTATCAAAGAAATCTTCAGGTTGTATAATTCCAGACTCAATTTTGCCATTTTCAGCAGGGTTGATTTCCTTTCTACGTGGAATAACCATCACAACCTATATATAAAGCTGGCTCATTTCACTGAAAGACACAGACACCACCACCTCAAGATGTCACTGACCACTCTAACTCAACTCGTTCAAATAAAAAATAAAAAATTGTAGTAGCAGATTGATGTTGATGTTCTTGTATCCCTAAATTTATCTTTTCTCTAGTTGTTAACGATTACTAGTTTAATGTGATAATGAGTTGGTTATCTATATTATAATAGGTTAGCTAGAATCACAGCAGTGGTTTTATTTGCATAATTTATTCAGTTAACAATTCTCTCCATGGAGCGAGGTCTTCGTCTTCAAACATTGGCTTTTCGTTTTTACAAGATTCAAACGGGCTGTTGAAGGGACTCCTGCAGAGCATGTTAGTTTACTCACAAACAGCTTTTCTTCAGAGAATTTTGAAGTGATTTCTGAATGCACAACATTTGATTTTGCTCTGGCTGTTCTTAAGGCAGCATTATACAGCCTGCCAATGAGGTTGTTGCTCAACACTGTTTAGCTACACAACGACAAAATACCTCAGAATCTGTTGATGAGTATTTACGCTACTTACATAAACTAAGTGTTGAGAGCAATTTTCGTGCAGTTTCAGCAGAAATTTATAGAGACGAATCAGCGTGAGATACTTTTATTACTGGGTTGACATTTCAACATATCCGAACTCGTTCGCTTGAGAATAAAACATTATTATTAGCTGCTGCTATAGATCAGGCTCGGGCTCTAGAATTAGCTCTGAAGGATTCATAGTCTTACAACCCATTTGCTCCAGCTAATTCACAGACTGTAGCAGCAGAAGATTCTTTTCTTGAAACTGAAGATTCTGGGAAAACATTTAATACTGTTGATGAAGTGTGTTCTGGTACCAGATGTGGAAGCACGTGCTTCTTTTGTGGAAACTCATGACATCCTCGATCAGAGTGTAATGCCAGAAATGCAACATGTCACAAGTGCAAAAATCAGGGACATTTTACAAAAGTGTGTAAATCACTTGGAGTTTCAACCATATTAACTTCTGCTTCGACCTCTGTTATTCTCACTACTGTTGCTCCCACAGTAAAGAAATCGGTCATATCTGCGGTAATAAATGATAAACGAGTTGAAGCACTTATAGATACTGGAAGTTCTGAAAATTTCATCTCTGAAAGAAGTGCTTTCCGTCTCCAGTTGCCGGCAGTTCCAAAGTACAGTACAATATCTATGGCATCTTCTAAATTGACAACTGCCATAGTTGGAGCTTGTGAAGCATCAATCACTATTCAGGAACGTGATTACCCAAATGTGCAATTCCTTGTTCTTCCTCACTTATGTTCAGATGTCATTCTTAGTATTCCCTTTCTGGAGGAGCATTCATCTATTAATCTATCATATGGTGGATCTCAGCCTCCTCTTGATGTGTGTGCTCTTGCTGCTCTGAACATTCCTGTGCCGCAACCATTTTCATCTCTCTCTCCTGACTGCCATCCGATCGGGAAAAAGTCTCATAAATTCAGCATTACTGATAGAGAATTCATTCATTCTGAAGTGTAACGTTTACTTTTGGAGGATGTCATAGAACCTAACCATTCTCCTTAGAGGGCTCAATTAGTTGTGGCGTCACACAGTGGTAAAAAAAAACCACGCATGGTTGTGATTATTCTGATATTATTAACATAGTCACAAATTTGTATGCTTATCCACTACCAAACGTTGAAGATCTCGTCAATTCCATTGCCCAGTATAAAATGTTTAGCACTATCGATTTAAAGAGTGCTGACATGCAGATCATCGTGAATATACTGCGTTCGAAGCCAATGGTTCCTTGTAAAAATTCAAGCGTCTAAGCTTTGGGTTAACCAACGGTGTGGCTTGTTTTCAGAGAATTATGAATGACTTCATTGAGCCAAATCAGTTGAAGGATACAATCACATATTTGGATGATTTGACTATGTGTGGCTCGACACAAGAAGAGCATGATGCAAACTTGGAGCAATTTACTGAAGCGGCTAGACGTGAAAATGTTACATTAAACGAAGAATAATGTGTATTTTCTGCAGACTCTATCCTTATACTGGGATATGAGATTTGTAATACAGAATAGAGACCTGACCCTTCTCAACTTGAGCCTTTGTTTTCTTTACCTGTTCCAAGGTCAGAAAAAAACTTACAACAATTAATGGGATTTTTAGCTTATCATTCTAAATGGGTGCCACGTTTTTCTAAAAGCATTAATCCACTGGTGAACCCTTTGTTCCCATTATCTAATTCTGCCATTAAAGCCATTGATGAAAGTCTTCCATTTACAGAGGAGACTTATTCCTCTGTAGCCGCTACATTGAGTCATGATAGCAGACCTGTGGCGTTTTTCTTACGATCACTAAACCCAGCTGAGAAAAACCATTGTGCAGTAGAAAAAGAGGCTTACGCGATCATCGAATCAAGCAGGAAATGGAATCACTACTTAACAGGACGACATTTCATTTTAGTAACAGACCAAAAATCAGTTTCTTTCATGTTTGACACTAAATACAAGTCCAGAATTAAAAACTATAAAATCCTCC
>JAXCGZ010010665.1:0-22802 GCA_037179515.1 Halocaridina rubra | reverse complement strand
ACATCAAAATGTAAGGTAATGAGAATGGGTACCAGTGCAAGAAGGCCCAAGCTTGACTACTCGGTGGCTGGAGTACAACTTCAAGAGACAGAAAATGAGAGAGATCTAGGAGTAAACATACTGGCAGATTTGTCTCCAGAAATACATATAAATGGCATAGTAAGGGCAGCATATGCATTCTTATCAAATGTAAGGGTAGCCTTCAGGCACATGGACAAGGAAATGTTCAGAAATATTTATGTAACCTATGTGAGGCCAAAACTCGAATATGCAGCCCCCTTTTGGAATCCGCACTTGAAAAAGCACATAGCTAAGCTTGAAAAAGTTCAAAGACATGCCACGAAACTGGTGCCAGAAATACGCAATCTCAGTTATGATGAGAGGCTGAGGGAATTAGACTTACCATCACTCGAAGCTAGAAGAGTAAGGGGGGATATGGTGACAGTCTTTAAATTCCTTCATGGTTATGATAGAGTGGATAGGGATCGATATTTCGATATGGTTGGCTCTAGAACTAGAGGTCATAGTTTGAAGCTTCGTAAGAAAACTGCTTTGCAGGATGTAAGGAAATACTTTTTCAGTGTAAGAGTAGTTGATAATTGGAATTGGCTAAGCGAGGCGGTAGTTAATGCTATCTCAATCCATAGTTTTAAGGACAGGTACGATAAGTATCACTAAGTCTAAAATGGAACCGATCAGGAGACGGGAAGATACGAGCTTTGGGCTCTTTCCCGTAAACACAATTAGGTAATCACAATTAGGTAATCACATACGTACGTACGTACGTACGTACGTACATACATACATACATACATACATACATACATACATACATACATACATACATACATACATACATACATACATACATACATACATACATACATACATACATACATACATACATACATACATACAAGGAATTTCCTACACCAACATGTAATGGAACCAACAAGGGCCAGGGGTGGGGATGAGCAATCACTACTTGATCTAGTGTTCACAGATAATGTGTTGGATATTGAAAAAAATTGAGTATGTACCACCAATTGGAAAGAGTGACCACTGTGTGTTGTTGATGGAGTATATCATTGAAGATATTCTTCCTGAGAGTAGTGGCACTTTAATTCTAGGACTCTTATAGATCTGATAATAACAAATAAAGTGGAAAGTATACCCTATTGGGACGTAGTTCCCTGCCCAATTGCAGACCACGAGCTGAACATTGCTATGCTAAACATAAACAAGCCGAAAAGGAAGCCTCTCCTCAAGACATTCCGGTGTCTAAAAAATTACTCCCCTGATATCTTTTGTGAAACATTAATCAACAACACAAATGCACTTAATAGAATTAAATACACAGATAACGTCGATTTGCAGGTTGAGATTTTAACAAAAGTCTTCCTTGAATGCTTAGATAGTTGTGCACCCATTGTAACAAGAAAAATAACCCGCCCCTCAGCCCCCTGGCTAACTAATGACATCAAAGAGGCAATGCAAATCAGAAATTAAATACAAAAAGAGCTAAAAATGAATAGATATGATATGACTCTCCGAGAACGTTATAAAACAGAAAAGAAACGTGTCAGATCTCTCATCAGTGTAAGTAAAAAGACTTTTACAAAAAACAATTTAATGACTCTAGACATGATACAGCAGCAACATGGAAAGTGATAAGAAGCATGATACCAAATGAAAAGAGTACCTCAGAAAGTTATGGAAATATTACGGAGTTGAAAGACAAAGCAGAAAACTTTAATAACTATTTTGCTAACGTTGGCAAAAATACATATGAAAAAACTCAAGAAAACATCAACTCAGTGAATATGAGTAATTGCTTAAATGACAATTCTTCCAATGAAAACACAAGAGAGTACTTCAAGATAAATCCTATCGATTGTGCTACTCTAATTCTTACCATAAAGAGCCTAAGAAACTCTGGCTCTTATGGTTCAAATGGTATACCATTTCAGTTCATCAAAGATGCTCTACCCATGATTGCATCCTATATTCTAACTATTATGAACACTTCCATTGTTACTAAAAAGTTTCCTGACTCTTGGAAAATATCACATGTAATACCTCTGCATAAAAAGGGGGACAGAGAATATGTGACAAACTATCGTCCCATTTCCCTGCTACCCATTTTCTCTAAAATATTAGAAAAACTTGTTGCATGCCAACTTATGTCATATTTAGAATCAAATAGACTACTAACGATTAGCCAACATGGTTTCAGACCAAAACTCTCGACGGAAACTGCACTGCTTAAAGTTACGAATAGTATATATAATAATATAGATATGAAAACAATATCTTTGCTAATTTTATTAGACTTATCAAAAGCCTTCGACAGTGTAAACCATGAAATTCTTTTAAGTAAATGTATTAACTTAAATATTGATCCAAGCTGGTTTAGCGAGTATCTATCTAATCGTAAACAGTCCATACGTCTTAACAACATTATCTCTGTGCCAAAAAATGTATCATTTGGTGTTCCACAGGGATCAGTACTTGGTCCTATCCTCTTCTCCATATACGTAAATGATCTATCTTCTTTCATTTCTGACTGTCTAGTCGTACAATATGCAGATGACACTCAACTACTCCTTAGTGGTGATATTAATAATCTCCCAGAGCTAACTTTAAGAGCAGAAAACACTCTGTCAAAAATTAAAACCTATTTCCAAGAAATTGGGCTGTTAATTAACGAAAGTAAAACACAGTGCATATTTATTGGTTCAAGGTTCCACACAGCACAAATTCCAGAAAACACAACAATTAATTTTTGCGACAATATCACACCTAGCAAAACAGTCAAAAACCTAGGAATTCACTTTGATAACCACATGTTGTTTGATTCCCACATAGATAAAGTATGCAAAAAGGTTACAGGAACATTAATGTACTTATCACGTATAAAAGACAATTTTGAGACTACCACTCGAATTACTGTTGTTGAATTTCTAGCCCTAAGGCACATTAATTACTGCACAACTGTTTGGGGAGCTACCACTAAGACTCAGATAAACAGAATACAGAAGCTTATTAATTTTGCAGCTCGAGTTGCCCTGGGAGAAATAAGAAAATATGACCACATCACACCAGCTCTCTATAAACTTGGGTGGCTGCGGGCAGAAAATAATGTCGCTTATGCTATTTATGTTTTTGTATTCAAAATTTTGGACCATCATTATCCTAGCTGGCTATTTGATTTAAAAACAGTCAGGGATATAAGTGGAACCAACACAAGACAGAGCAGTAAGCTCTTTATTCACAGAACAAACACAGAAGCAGGTTCAAAGATGATCACTATCAAAGGGCCAACACTCTGGAATAATATTCCAGAACATCTTAAAAATGCATCCTCCTTCACAGCTTTCAAAGGCAAACTATATAGTTTTCGTTTGGACAAATAGTTGCTGCTCATTAAGAACTAATTATTCTCATTGTAAGGAAACAAATATGGAAATGATGCCGATAATAACGATCCTGTATCTAGTGGCATACTTACTACTTTATTATTAACATTATTGTTAACATTTTCATTACAGCATTATTATTTTCTATGAAAGCTACATTTAATTTAACTATATGTCTAACCCTCTTATTTATTAGTTTAATTACATGTCTACTTATAAGTTACTATTAATGTTGAATAACCATTGTACAAAATGGAAATAAATGTTTTGATTTGATTTTGATTTGATTTGATTTGATTTTGCAGTTCTTGACTGGAGAACCTTATTTTACAACAAATCTGTACAAGAAATGTATGACATCTTTTGTGAGAAGTATGGGAAGATAGTAGATTGCTGCATACCTGTCACCAAAGTAGGTGTAATTCATGCCAAAGAGAAATGGTTCGATAATGGGTGTAAAAGAGCTAAGGAGTGGAGAGACAAATGCTGGAAAAGGTATAGGAGGAGAAAAAACATAAATGCCTGGCAAACCTACAAAAGAGCAAGAAATGACTACCTAAGTAAAAGGAGAGAGGCAGAGAGAGACTATGAGAGGGACATCACCAGGAAGGCTAAAGAAAATCCCAAGCTTTTCCACAGCTTTATCAGAGGAAAACTGAAGGTAAAAGAACAGGTTTTAAGGCTAAAGAGAGCGGATGGAAGCATCACTGAGACGGATGAAGAGATCTGCAAAGAACTGAACAAGGAGTTTCAGTCAGTATTTACAGTAGAAAATACCCCACCCCCTCAGATTGCAGTGATAGAAGCTCAAGGGCCGGTATTAGAGAACATTAACCTTACAGCCACAGAGGTATGCAAAGCGCTGATGGATTTAGATGTTCATAAAGCTACAGGTCCTGATGACATATCCTCTCATGTGCTTAAAAAATGCGCAAACTCAATATCAGTGGCACTAAGTATCATATTTAAAAAGTCACTGGAGTCAGGGGAGATTCCAAGATGCTGGAAACAAGCAAATGTGATACCTATCTTCAAAAAGGGATGGAGGGATACGGCTCTGAACTATAGACCAGTTTCCTTGACCAGCATAGTTTGCAAAGTTATGGAGAAACTACTAAGGAAACATATCTCTCTTCACTTGGAATCCTTCAACTTTTTGTCAGTGAGGCAACATGGCTTCAGAGAAGGTAGATCAACAGTAACAAACTTATTAGAATTTTATGATGAGGTAAGCCAAATCTTACAGGAAAGAGAGGGCTGGGCAGATTGCATATTCCTAGACTTCCAGAAAGCGTTTGACACTGTTCCACATGGGAGACTTATTAGGAAGCTGCAATCAGTGGCTAGAATAGGTGGAAATATTTTGGAATGGATAAAAACTTACTTAGAAGGAAGGGAACAGAGGGTTAGAGTAAGACACTCAGTGTCTGAATGGAGAAGAGTTAATAGTGGAGTTCCACAGGGTTCAGTTTTAGGGCCACTTTTGTTCCTTGTATATGTAAATGACCTACCAGAGTCTGTAAATTCATTCATGAATATGTTTGCAGATGATGCAAAGATTGTGAAGAAAAAAAAAACGAGAACAATGGTAGAGAACTTCAGGAGGATCTAAATAATCTGCACGAGTGGTCAGAAAAGTGGCTAGTGAAATTCAATGCATCAAAATGTAAGGTAATGAGAATGGGTACAAGTGCAAGAAGGCCCAAGCTTGACTACTCGGTGGCTGGAGTACAACTTCAAGAGACAGAAAATGAGAGAGATCTAGGAGTAAACATACTGGCAGATTTGTCTCCAGAAATACATATAAATGGCATAGTAAGGGCAGCATATGCATTCTTATCAAATGTAAGGGTAGCCTTCAGGCACATGGACAAGGAAATGTTCAGAAATATTTATGAAACCTATGTGAGGCCAAAATTCGAATATGCAGCCCCCTTTTGGAATCCGCACTTGAAAAAGCACATAGCTAAGCTTGAAAAAGTTCAAAGACATGCCACGAAACTGGTGCCAGAAATACGCAATCTCAGTTATGATGAGAGGCTGAGGGAATTAGACTTACCATCACTCGAAGCTAGAAGAGTGAGGGGGGATATGGTGACAGTCTTTAAATTCCTTCATGGTTATGATGGAGTGGATAGGGATCGATATTTTGATATGGTTGGCTCTAGAAGTAGAGGTCATAGTTTGAAGCTTCGTAAGAAAACTTCTTTGCAGGATGTAAGAAAATACTTTTTCAGTGTAAGAGTAGTTGATAATTGGAATTGGCTAAGCGAGGAGGTAGTTAATGCTATCTCAATCCATAGTTTTAAGGACAGGTATGATAAGTATGACTAAGTATAAAATGGAACCGATCAGGAGACGGGAAGATATGAGCTTTGGGCTCTTTCCCGTAAACACAATTAGGTAATCACATACATACATACATACATACATACATACATACATACACATATATATATATATATATATATATATATATATATATATATATATATATATATATATATATATATATATATATATATATATATATATATATATATATATATATATATATATATATATATATATATATATAAAGGAAACTCACTTTTTCCTATGTCATGATTTACTCAAGCAATTGAGTCAGACTCATTACTTATGACAGTTTCCCCAATAATTGTTGTTTGTTTTACGTCACGGACTCCCTTTTCTACCAAGGGCTAGGACGGTTGCCTTCTTGTGAAGGACTTGTTTTGGCAGATGTAATCCTCTCCCTGAGTGCATGCCTTTGATAACCTCAGACCGTGACGGGGCGCGCATTCTCGACCTGACGCCCCAAAGTCGCAGACGCTACTGGTTGAGCCACGGTGACTACAGTTTTCATAATAATAAGAGTTTAAAATCAGTTGCTTCCAGGAGATATAGCAAATGAATTACCTCGCTGTCTTCTGTCTTAATGTTTCGAAATGTTACCTTACAAGACAAGTACCTATGATGAAGTAAAGAAACCACGCAAAAATAAATGAGTGATAATCGTGTAATTGTTCTTTGCAAGTCGAATTAACATATGTTGAGACACATGAATGAATGCATCCATAGATTTCATATTAAGTTAGCTTTATTAGCAGAATCCGTGATGGTAAATTTGCTCGTTGCAGTTACTTCTATGAATCATTATTATTATTATTATTATTATTATTATTATTATTATTATTATTATTATTATTATTATTATTATTATTATTATTATTATTATTATTATTATTATTATTATTATTATTAGTAGTAGTAGTAGTAGTAGTAGTAGTAGTAGTAGTAGTTGTAGTAGTAGTAGGAGTAGTAGTTTATTATTATTATTATTATTATTATTATTATTATTATTATTATTATTATTATTATTATTATTATTATTTTAGTCTATTTTACAAAATAAACCTGTAATTACCTCTTAATTACTCTGAGAAAATCACCTTTTGCTCTCACTTGTTTGCCAGAACTACTTTGAGGAATAAGAAGGCGAGGGTAGTGTCGTCCTCGTATGGTAACCCTCGTTAACTCCCCAGGCTAATGGATAGAATCTTAAATGAGTGGAATCTGTAGTGGAACAGAATGTTCACTAGCTTGGTCTTTGAACCTTTTTTCCTGTAGTTTTAGTGAAAGTATGGTGACATGTTTTGTATTTTCTCAAGTATAAATTTTTCCATATAGGGTAATTGTGAATACACTCATAGATGAGTGGGGTCTGTTGTAGAACAGGATCTACATGAGCTTGTGTTTTAAGCTCGATTCTTGTGGTTCTAGTTCAGGTACTGTGGTATGCATTGTATTTTTCAAGTGTGCCAATTTTAAGTGCTGTTCTCAGAGGGAAATTTACTCTAATATTTGAGAGGAGTTCGTGTATGGGCTGGGTTATTGTGTTCTTTTGGCCTATATTATGCATATTATGGGAGGGGGGGGGACCGCCGTAGTGTAATCGGTAGAATCCTTGATTTGAGGTGTGAAGGACCTGTTTTCAAACCCAATGCAGGGCGAAAGGAAGAGCATTCACCTTTTAATTCCCCAGCTCCAATCTATCTTTGTCTAGCCCCTGGATTGTGATACATATAAGCAAGCTCTGCCAGATATAGAGAGTACTTTAGGTTACAAGTGTATCTTGAATTCGGTTGAAATCATACAAGAAACGAGATTTCGGCTTTCAATCGCCGTAGCAAGCAATTAGTATACATATGAACCTGCTTTACGTCACGAATTCCTTTTTCTATATTAAGGGCAAAAACGATGCCTTCTTCCGAAGATCTTTGGTTCTGGCAGTGCAACCGTTACTCTGAGTGAAATGCCTTTTCTAACCTTAAACCGTGGCGGGTCTCGAGCCGACGACTTGATGAATCAAAGTCGCAAGAATTATACTTAAAAAATAATCTATTTGTATTTGACCGTATTTACCTTCTTTACAATGTTCCGGTTTTACGTCACGGACTCCCTTTTCTCCCAAGGGCTAGGACGGTTGCCTCCTTGCGAAGGATTTGTTTTGGCAGATGTAATCGTTACCCTGAGTGCATGCCCTTGCCAACCTTAGACCGTGACGGGGCTTAAACCCTCGACCTGACGCCTCAAAGTCGCGGACGCTACCTCTTGACCTTCTTTACAATGTTGCAAGAAATCATTGCAAATAATTATAGTTACCTCTAAAATATGTTTTCTCTTATTTGATAAGGACATCGTTTTCTATAAGTATTATATCATTTTGGGAGACTCTCTTAAATAGTGACACATCTGCATTGCCTTTTTAAACATCTCGCTTGTTAAATGACTCACTTTGGTTTGATATAATTTGTTAATATGATGATGATGATGATGATGATGTTAGTTATTCTGGATGCACAGGGAATTGGTGATAAGCTTTCAACTGATCCAATTTCGTAAACACTTTTTTTCTTCCCATGAAATTTAAATGAAAGGTCATAGAGTTAAAAGCTCGATAATCACCAACCGGACGCCACTTTCCTGGATATTTCTTTGGCACTAAAGGTAGTGGAGAGGATCAGTAATATTTTGATGGACGAATAACACCAGACATTAGAAGAGCATTAAATTCTTCTTTGGCAGCAGATAAGTTTGTTTTGCAGGTAATGGGCGAGTTTTTTTGTTTTTATGATTGTGACACCAGGACAGGCAAAATAAATAAATAAATAAATAAATAAATCTACCCTCATCAGGCCTGAGTACGAAGAAAACATAGAGAGAACCAGAGATCGGGAGTGTACTGTGACTTGTCAGATGTGAAGGGATAATAAGACATGTGCAACGAATATCCAAGAATATTCGGTGTTGATGTAGGCATAGAAAGAGAACCGTAACTGAAGGAAGACTTAACATCGAACTGTCCTGGACAGTCTTATTTAAGTCCAATAGCCCCTTCAGGTGTAGTATTGCAACGGGCAGTTCGTGCCATGGGCCAAACTACTACATGAGTTTTTGCATATACTGGTTATGCGTCACTTGTTTCAATACGATGGCACACGACATAGGTGTAGAAGCAGTAGAGTCACTTTTTCCAGATTATTTGTATCTTTTTCAAGTGCGGATTCCAAAAGGATGCTGCATATTCAAGCTTTAGCCTCACATAAGATACATAAAGATTTCTGAACATTTCATTGTTCTTGTGTCTGAAGGCTACTGTGCAAATGTAATTGCCTCATTGTGCTTACGGGAAAGAGCCCGTTTTGTACTTTTTTATTTTATTTTTATGAGTGTGACACCGGGACAGGCAAAAACTGCCCTCATCAATAAAGGCCCGGGCACGAGAAAATACCAAGACGAAGGAAAAGAAAATGCTTAAGGACAAGGCAGAGACGGGGTAATGTCACACAAAGGAAAACGACAGACAGAAAGAAACAGTCAACGTACAGAGGACCCAGAGATATGGAGGACTAGGCTTTGAAATGGCGATAGATCTGCTTTTTGAAGGATGATAGGTCATAAGAATTAGAAAAGACAGAAGGAGGAAGAGAGTTTCAGAATCTGGAGGTAGAGAAGAAGAAGCAGTCTCTGTAGCGACCAATCCGCGAGCTACAAATCTCCACATAGTACCTGTGAGATGAGGCCGCTTGGCAAGTGTTATGCAGCCTCGGCAGTGGAGGAGGGATGCAACTCACCAACTCATCAGAGTAGCGATGGAAGTAGTAGCGATATAAAAGAGAAAGGGAAGATACCTTACGGCGAAGAGAGAGAAAATCCAGATTAGACGTGAGAAGAATCATTTATGAGTCTGACTGCCTTAGATTCAACCCTATCAAGGAGAAAAGTATTAGCAGAAGCACCCCAGATGTGTGAGCAGTATTCTAAGCAGGGACAGATAAGACCTCTATAAAATTCAAGTAGCTGTAAAGAGGAAAATGAATGACGGAAACGAAACAAGAGTCCCCTAATTTTTGGATGACGATTTAGAAATTTGGATTATGTGATTCCTCCAAGACAAGTGTTAATGTTGAAATGGTACCTTTTCTTTTGTAATTTTTTTCATCCGTTGTCTTTAGCTGTAAATCTGTTATTTTTTTCTATACTGGTTACGTTTTAGACAAAATGTCATTATTCCAAATTGATCAACTTAACAAACTTCGTGTACTACACAAACATAAAGAAGAAGAAGTTGAAGTGAAATGGCAGTTGGATTGTTGTTGTTATGGTGTTATTAATGTCGTTTTCTTTAGAGCAACAGCCGATGTGGAGACCGTGGCCGAGTGGTAACGTACGCGACTTTGATATATCAGGCCATAGGTTCGCAGCCTATCACGGGCTGTAGTTAGAAAGGGCATTCACTCGGGGTAACAGTCACTTGCCAAAGTCAAAGTTCTTTGCAAGAAAGCACCATCCTAACCCTTAGTTATAAAAGGGAGTCCGTATCGTAAAACCTGCCATAGTCTAAGGTTAGAAAGGTCATTCATTCAGGGTAAAATCAAAGTCCTTTGCAAGAACGCACCGTCCAAGCCCTCATTAAAAAGGGAGTCCGTGACATAAAACCGATCACATTGAGGATATGTCAGATATCAGTTGCCTTGGGCTTAGAGGCTGCCGAGACCTTTAGTAGTGTGCAGAAGTATCACTTGGCGAGGAATTGAAATTTTGGAAATGTAAAAAGATATGGTAACCTCAAACCTTTTAGGGATTTTTTTTCTTATTGTTCACCTACCTTACCCAATTTTTCATGTATTTGTGCTGAAGTTTTTGTATATTATTGGTAACTAGTGTAGAGCAGATTGGTGCACTTAACAAAGCACCACAATGACAGATTGGAAAAATTTACATTTTGTTACTGGTTTACAAATTACAGTAGGTACTGGCTTCTGCTTAAGGATTGGAGCCCCAGTAGTTTTCCAGGCTAAAGAGTAACTTACTAATGGGAGTGTTATTGGATTAAAGAATATTTAGTCTGAATGTTTGAGCAGAGATCCCGTAACAAATGTTTAAACTCCCTTTGTTATAGTTTTTAACATTTTGAGTTTAGTTATTGGTGATTATTACCTAACAATTTACCATTCTGCAAAATGACTGTGTGCTTCAATTTGCTTTGAAGTTAAGTTTTTCATCAAGCGAGTCATAGTTTTATTAATGCATAACTTTAATTATGTTAGTCAACAGATAATATTGAGGTAGTGTATCAAACAGTAACATGAAAGCCAGTAACTTTTTCATAGTTTATTGTGTCAATAATGTTTCAATAAGTCATTCAAAAACTATAGCAGATTTGCTAAGCATGACTGACTATTTATTAAGCTTTATGTAATTTCTAGTAATATCTTTCCTTTTATAAGAACTCCAATAATATCTTCAATTTTAAAAACCAAGTTTATCATATAACATACCACAACAGCAAATCTTATCCTAATGAATTTGAAAACTGACCTAAATTTAGAACTCACATTTACTTATAAATATATCTAATCTTAAAAAAACAGGCATTTGTTTAGATGATAAATTTGTTACAAAGGATAGGTTTGTCTTTTTCATTGATGTGTCTGGTTCTCACAATGTGCTCATACGCAGCATTAGGAGAGCTTCAAGAGCAGTGTTCTTCCAAACACTGATTAACTCATTGTTGTTTTCCAAACAATGAAAAACATTATGCCCAAAAAACTATTATTGGAAGCTAATTAATTCTTAATTCTAATGAAAAAAGTTGTCTGCTTATATTGCCATATTATGCTACTCTGGGTGAATTGCCTGATACTTTTAGTTCATAAAGATAGTCCTTACTATTGCCTCATGCACAGAGCTGTTGCAAAATATAATTATCATCAGGAACATTTGATGTTTTGGGGAATTAAAATTTTTATGTTAATGGATAAATCTCTCATTCACTGCCATCTTAACTGTCTGGGTTATTGTTAAGGTTCTTTCTATTCCTTTAGAAATGGCATTGAGTACCGTATGTGCATATTTGTTGCAAGCTTTAATATAACATTGCTTAAATGTAGTATAAGATCGGCTTTTTGTAAACAGTTAAAGAGTTGTAGGTACTCATATTAACATAATTGGTCTTGAGCGTTTAGTCTACGCTATTATTAGGCAAGGGCTCTGCTATTAAAAAGCAAAAACCATGTCTGTTTTGTCTATCTGTTGCAATAGGGTGACTAAACTCAGAAAGAGAATTTAGTTAGTCTGTGATATGAAGTTAAAGTCATTCAGTTTCCCTTTCTTGTAAAGTATATGACTTTGTATGTTTGTAATTAAGCAAAAGTCATTATATGTTATATTTTACTTGTCATTTTTAAAGATACATTATTGCTATTTTAGATAAGCATAGTTTTCAATTGAACATTGAGCTGAATTGCTTTAACCTTTTTGTAGTGTCATGTGTGAGTGATATAGAATATGCATTTGCCAAATTATAGCTCTACAGACACTTCCCTACTCTCGAAAGAGTTAGGTTCCAGAAGTCTGTTCATGAGTAAAATTGTTTGTAAGTTGTGTTTAGGTCAAAAAAAGTACTGTACAGTACATTCATATGCAGTACTGTACAGTACTTAGGCTAGAGACACTTAACTACTACATAAAACTTAAAGTATACAGTATTAATTAAATTTAATGCAGTAATAATAATGTAATAATGCACTACAGTACAGCAATAAATACTTTAATACATGGGTATATTATGGATAGGTTTTTTATCATATCTGCAAATTTTCATAACTCGGTTATTTGTAAGTAGGGGAGCAATTGTTTTTAAATACTAGATTTCAGAATTCATTAGTTCATTGCATTATAAATACTTTTTTCATATATGAAATAAATAATCCATTCAGTGCCCGTCAAGACATGTTTAATTGACTAAAGATAAGTCTGGTATCTTGCAGTTTAGTGTATAAGAAATACCTCTTTCTTAACAAAAGTGATATGAATCACTGAATATTCTCATTGTTTAAAATTTTTTCATTGAATTGACAATGTCATGCATAGAGAGACGTTTTATCAGTCATCTTCACACATGAAACCTAACTCTTAAATTTGTTATTCATCAATACTACTTTCTAATTTTAAATGAATATTCAATTAACTCATGAATAATTTGTTTTGGATAAATTATATGTTTCTCATCTTCTCAGGTTATATGTTCGCATCATACTGGCTGTTTTATGGTCTGGAGGATACCATACCTGGTTTCTGCCCGGAATATCCAGAGTTTAGCTCTCATTAGTGACCATTACTGCTCTTCTTGATAAAAAGGTGAGTATAGTGACAGGCCCTGTCAACTCTACCAGTCTAAGAAGTAAAAATTAGATGTTTATGGTCTTCAAAACAACAGTATCATAATTCCTCGTTAAGAGTGAAAATTGCGAGACCTTCAGCTAATGATGACTCGATTCTTCTCCATTTAGTAGTTATTTGTATTTGAGTTCTTACAGGCCTCCTCTTGCTGACTGATAGATGCAGTTAGTAAAAATTAGTTGATTCTAGACAACGATACAATGGTATCCTATTCTGTCATGAAGGGTGAAAACGGTTGGCCTTCAACTAATAATGATTTACTTAATCTCTTGATTGTATCATTATTTGTGTATTTGTTCTCGAGACCTTACAGGCCTTCTCTTGCTGACTGATAGATGCTGCTATTTTATCCCTGATTCCTTCTTCTGATACATTAATTCTGAATCATTATTACTCCCCTTTTTTTTAGAGTCCTGTTTAATGTGGGTTAACATGCAGTTGATGGGAATTTCCTCAAAATCTAGGATCTTTCATCTTTGTATTCATTTAATTTTATACTGTACCCAAAGCTAGCCAGGAAATTGTAGGTACTGTGACAAAGTGGTTGCATACATGATTTTGAGTCGTCAGGTCGAGAGCAGGCGTCCTGCCACGGTCTGAGATTAGAAAGGGCATTCACTTATGGTAACAATCACACCTGCCAAAAACAACGTTCTTCGTAAGAAGGCACCATCCTAGCCCTTAGTAGAAAAGGGTGTCCATGATGTAAAACGATCACAAACCTGAAGCTGTTTTTGGGAAAGAAGATAAAGTTAGGGTAAATTCGATTACCATCCTTTCATTCCCTTGTCCCTTTTAGTTTGCTCTTGTGACTCACGGGATATACGAGCGAGGTTTCCTCTTTCCAGCCGCTCTGAGGGAGGGGGGCAAGAGTACTTTCTCCGGGTTCCCCTGCATGTCATAAAAGTCGACTTAATGGGGTGGAGCTAGGGGACTGAGAATATCCACCTCTGTATTTTCTTACCACAGAATCAAAGTATTTTGCCTTGACTTGACCACCCTCCGAATAATGAGGAATATGGCTCTTGTTTATAGATAAATAGACAAGACACCAAAAACAAGGGGGTGAAGACGAGTAGGTTATACTCATGTTCTCCTTCCTCCTTTTATCTCTTTTTTTTTGGTTGCAGCAGTATAAGATATCAATTTGAAAAACAAAATATTATGAAAAGATTTTCCTGAAAATCACTATATAGGAAGAGTTTATGATGTTTGTCTCATATTTTTATCTGGGTATAGTACTAAGTTATATTACTTTCATTCATAATTTTTTTCTTTCTGTTGAAGAGTATGGAATGTTAAAATTTAATTGTTTTGTCATTAGTTTCAGATGTCGTCGGACGGATTTCTTGTGAAAATTATATACAGATATCCCTCTTTACAAGAGTCAAGACAATCAACAGCATAGTAGAAATGTTGGTATTAATTTAAAAGTCTGATATTTGCTTCTGTATCAGTTAAGTATACAAGGATTTTGCATTATACTAGTTAGTTTGCCTCATTTTTATAGGTGATAGTGTTTTTCTCTAAAGATTCAGTGTTTTTTTCAAGATATTCAATCTAAAGTTAAATATGTTTCCAGATTTCATTTATATTGTATTCAGGGGAAAATTGAAGATATATTTTGCCGTTTTTTTATGAAAAACGTGGAGAATCACGTCATGGTGAGGAGAGAAGGAATTCTACCCCTGCATTTTCTGTACACTGCAATTCAGATGCGATATTTGAACATAATAGCTTGATGATCCCTTCCTTCCTTAATTCCTTTACAGATGATAAGACTTAAAACTTATATAAAATCTAGAGGAAAGAATAATTAACAATTGCTTAGTGCATTTGCTTGATGAGACCTTAGAAAGCTGTTATCTTGGTGATCTGAGCAGTATACAGTGATCATAGAAATATATTCCCCACCTAGTCCACTTCCTCCCTTCATGTCCAAACATCACCTTCTTTTCAATGAACCTTGGCCCCACGACATTATGGAGGGTGGTTAAAACCCCTAGGTTCTGACCAACTTCCTATTTCCATTATCACCACCAAAACGATAACCATCCCAGCTGGCCACGATACACACACACCAATTACAAACGAGCCAACTGGGAACCTTTCTGTAATGAAACTGAATGACAATTCAAAACTCTTAACAGAGCTCCCATCATAAACTGAATTGATACTGTACTCTCTTTGAAAACAATTCGAAGAGCAGATAAGTAACATATCCCTTGAAGTAAAAGAAATAGATGCAACCCTAGTTTCACACCAGAAATTCAAGATCCCATCAGACAATGCAGTACACTAAAACATTCTTCAGTCCACACACCCAGGGCACGACACAACAAATACCAGCACTGAACATAAAAATCAGCAAGAAAGTTCTAGAACAACAAATATTATCTTGGAATAATTACCTGCAAATACTTGATCACAAAACAAACACAAACAAACTCTTAATATACATTGAACAGAAATTCACATACTGCCATCACAACAACAAACACCCTACTCACTAAAAAAACAATTGGCAAATCTCCTCATAGACCTCCATTACAATCGACGCTCCATCAGACATAAGAGACAGTTTTCTCCCAAACTAGACTGTGCAGCTTTAACCAACCATCAGACATCAACAATCTTAAGCATTCGTCCATCTGTGGCCCTAACAATATAAGCAACATACACTTTAAATATCTGGAACCACAAGGCTTACCAGTACTCACTAACATATCAACCTACAGCTACTCACATAATACAATACCCAACGTTTGGAAACATAGTTACATTATCATAATCCCCAAATCTAACAGAATTCCTACACTATCCTGCACTCCCTCCGGAAGAACCCAACGACTAATATTGCAACAAATTACGCTTGACATTCCTTTAGCCCTCATAACACAGTTTCAGATTATTGCACTCCACAAACTCCTTTCATAGACTTGACATAAAACAAATTTTTGGCATCAATTTTGCTAGATCAGCACATATGACACTTCTCATCACATTAGGCATAAGTAAAGCCTTTAATGCAACCTCTCATCATAACTTCAGAAATAAATTTTCAGCACACACATGGATACTAACACAGAAAGATGGCTGGCCAACTTCCCCGTAGGTATGTGTACACATGTATCATTAGTCAGTCAGTCAAACATTATAGGGTATACAAATGGAGTTCCACGAGGAGCTCTTTTATCACCCAGACTCTTCAAAACTGTGCAATCTGTCATATCACTTACTCTCTTGAACTGCACAATATCAGCCTTCTCCACTTTCACCCCAATTATGCATAGCTTCCTACACATATACTGTAACACAAGTACACATCAAGACACAAATACAGCTGCAGGCTTCCTGCAAACCTACCTCAACATCCTGTACAAATCATCACCTCAAACTTAAATTAGCCTCAGCCAAATCCACTAGTACTCTTCTTTCAGACTGGACACAGAACACTATAGCACTCCACGCCTCAATATAATCAACATTCCCTTAAGGCACACACTTACCTAGTCCGTAGTATAGCATACGATACATCACTGTCATTCAAGCATGTCACAAACATCAAAAACAAATTAACTTCAAGACTCTAAAAGCCTAATTTTACTTGCCCACATTATATATGGACTCCTCAAAGAAACCACTGTGACAGTACACAAACATTGTGTACACAATGGTGGAATATGCAAGCCATGCTTTGGCTTCCAAGTTCATTAAAACACCACAAAACCTTACAGCTTATGCAGAACAGTCTTAAATATATTCAAGGCTGCATAACTACTAAAATTCCAGACCGCTTACACTAAGACACCAAACTCCTCCAAGTCAATGACCGTTTGGACATGAAAGTCACACAGACCCAACTCAGCCTCAATAAACCATCTCCACCCAGTACTCTGCTTGGTAGAATTCCCATGCATGTCAAGGAAATAAAAGCAACACCTAGTGCACAGATTCACACAGATATTGTCATCTCTCGTCATTGCCCACCTCAAAACAGCCTCCGCGTACATATCAATATCCATTCAAGTCTCCATTCCATTCAGTCACTCTGGTAACACAGTTGCATGCACAACCTCCCAACATCCATTCTTTTGAAGCCTCCCTTCTCAGTGAAGACTGAGAACACCTGGCCAGGTTGCAATGTGGGCACCAGTCAGCCCTTCTGAGCTATCAGAAAAGTCTGGATGACACCTTCAGTGATGTCTGTCCAAGATGTAACACATCACGTCACAATCAAGCACATCATGGAAGACTTCACTGCTTACAACCACATATGCCAACAACACTACATACACTCCTTAAGAGATCTATGGGAACCTGGAATCCGTGTGGCCTTCCTTAGAGACTTGGGGCCATTCAGTAAGGCAGTTTAGGGAACAACTACAACAGCTGAGAGAATAATAGCCTTTTCAGTGCTTTATTATATATACAGGATATGTTGAATTTTTATCCTTTCTGTTTATGCCAGGCTTAATCCAGCTGAGTGAACACTAGGCATGTGTGTATCTTCAAAATGATGATAAAATATCTGTCGATCCTATGTTGGAAGGAGGAATCCCTAAACAGACTGTATTAATCAGAGTGAAGGTCTCCTTCTGGGCATTATTCTTAAATTTTATGGACATCTTGAAAATGTTACCACTCATATCATCAAAGTATTTACCCTGACTGCTACAGTTGGACTTGGGGATTCTCCATTTTACCAGAGATGACCTTGATCATCCAAGTTGAGAATGCTATGACACATTGTGACCACTCAGGGTGATATTATGAGGACTTAAAATTAAAATAATAGCTAGAGGAGAGAAAAATTAGACTAGGCATAATCTGAGAAGTATGTTTTAATGGTACTTTGAATAGTTCACAATTCCCAAAGAATCACCTCAAGGCATTAACAGGTCTAAATTCTTGATGTTGTATTAGGAGGATGTACAAAAGTGTTTTCCCCTTTTTTTCTGTTAATTCCAAAATATTTTTACTTGGGAGTAGGAATCATGCATCAATGTTCTCAAAAAGGATGAACATTGTCATATCATTCCCATGGTGGAGGAAAGAGTTCCTTAACACACTGTATCGGATGTAAAGTATCTGTTTGGGCTTTATTCTTCATTTTTAAGGAATAGGTAAAACTACTCGGTGTCAGAATTTAAGCATTCACCCTTCGTGCTACTACTGTTGGATATTGGAACTTCTCCTCAAAGAAGGTGTTCTGACCCATGGTTACCACTCGGAATAAAAATAGTAGGAATTAAAATTGATATATGTGATAGAGAAAGAAAAAAAAAGACTCAACAAATATCCTCTTAGTATGAGTTCTTGAGGAGAATGCAGAAAGTTGCTGTTCTAAGTTTTTTTTTTTTCTGCACCTTTCTCAAGGCACCCTTTGTCTTATGTGATGATCCTTAGTTTTCCACCAAGAATGTTTGTGTTAATACAGCAAATTACTTGTATTTCTAGAATAGAGATTATTTTTCCATGTCTATACTGAAGTAGTGTTGTATTAGGTATAAGAACCTAGGTAACTAAATAGCATCTACGTATTCATAAGCTCTTATCTAAATACTGGAGCTTTACATAAATACTCTATTCCCTCACTTTATGGGGTGTAGTGTTTATATGTAGACATCCAATTTCTAAAGAACAGAAGCTTTGAAATATTTAGAGACTACTTAGTAACATGGCACCCCAGATATATATATTTAGTTCCTACACATTCTGTCTCTCTCGTGAATAATATAGTATATATGTAAGGTTCCAAAATGTAAAGGATGGGAGCTATGATGAGTGTAGAGACTATGCACTTACCTGGCACCCCAAATGAATAAGTAGTCTCTACTCTCTTCATAGCTCTTGTTCTTTTTATGTTGTAGAGCCTTACTTACGTACACTATTCTCTCTCATTCTCTGGGAGTGAGTAATAGAGTATAGGATAAGTTAAAAAGTGCCTGGAATAATATAGTATGTATGTAAGGTTCCAAAAATTAAAGGACGGGAGCTATGATGAATGTAGAGACTATGCACTTATCTGGCACCCCAAATGAATAAGTAGTCTCTACTCTCTTCATAGCTCTTGTTCTTTTTATATTGTAGAGCCTTACTTACGTACACTATTCTCTCTCTTTCAATGGGAGTGAGTAATAGAGTATAGGATAAGTCAAAAAGTGCCTGGAATATTATTAAGTTCTATAATCTAAGAGATTAGAATTGAAAAAACTTGTTTAAATAAGTATCTGGGGCTTATTGGTGTGAATCGACAAGTTTTCTGAGTTGTTGTCTTGCCTTGCAGGCTTCATAATGTTCTCAATGAAAATATTGACCCCTTGGAACGGAACAGTTTTGAAGTGTGAGCTAACATCAAGTTTCTCACCAAGCTGGGATGGAAACCAGGAACAATTATGGTAGCATTGCAGCATGTTTATGAAGAATATGCTCCGTCTAAATCAGGTGTTTACAATTGAATTACAAGTTTTAAAGAGGGTAAAAATGAGATTAAAGACGACCAGAGAGGGGGCTAACCTATGTAACAAATGAATAAACTGTGACTCATGGTTGAAATCTGGTGAAAAAAGATCTTCAAATTACGATGCAATCATTGTGAAGTTAACATATTGCATTTTTCAGCATATACAGTCTTAACTGAATATCTAGGTCGTAGCAAGCTCACAGGTCACTCGGTCCCAAAAACACTGCGTGAGGATCAGCTCCATCAAAGAGTTGATAATTCTTTAACACTTTTGGCCAAATTTGAAGCAAATGAGGCTGAGTTTAGGTTACATTTTGCCTTCTGGATTGTACTGAATCATCCATATTTTTTCTTCAGTCACAGTCTAGTCAGAAAACGCTGCCTCATTTGCTACAGTATCAGCCAAAAGTGCTAGAGAAAGGTTAGCTCTCAGTCGGAGTTGATCCTCTCGCAATGCTTTTGGGTTCTAGTGAGTTGTGAGCTTAGTCAACCCTAGATTTCCAATAAGTATGGTAAATCTGAAATATGCGATATATTAACCAAACTGGCATTTGCTCTGATTGTAATTCGACAATCTTCATCCACTAGATTTCACACACGTCAGTTTTTCATTTGCTGCAGTGGTTTGCCTCCCCTCTCTCTTTGGTTGTCTATTATCTCTACGCTTCAAAACATTTAATTAAGTCATAAACAAGTGTTTCAGCTGGAGCAGTCTTCATACACATGTTGCAATTCCTTGATAATGATTTTTGGTTTTCATTCTAGCTTGGTGAGAAAGCTTCAAAATTGTTCTTCTCCTTGGGATCAAAAAGTTATTTGCTTTGAGAACACCTTGAAGCCTCAATGGCAAGATAGTGTTACTATTCAAACCACCAAGCCCTAGGTATTTGTTTAAACAAGTTTTATTGTCTGGTCTTGCACACACTAAATCTTAATAATTTTTCCAGGAACTTTTAGACTTATCCTGTACTCTATTATTCACTCTCAGAGAATGAGAGGGAAAGAACCAAAGCTATGATGTGTTTAGAGACTACTTATTTATCTGGGGTACAATTGTATATGAACTGGAGACTTTAATAAATGCAATAAACTTAATTTTATGTAATGTTTTATTTACCACCATTATTAAAAAATATTTTATCCTTTAGTTATGCCTCCTGAGTAGGTATTAGATGGGAAGCAGCAAGGATTTGACTGCTGCTGGACTTGGTATCCTCTCCCTCTAGGAAGTCAAACCCGGCACAGAGTAAGGAGAGTGTACATGGTCCTTTTTTTCACCCAAAGATGGTTACTGAGTAAAATACTAAGTACAGTATGTTAATATCATTTAAATCTTCAAACCGAGCATATAAGAGTACTCAATCAGTTATAAAACAAGTATAAGCAACATATTAGAAACTGACTGTATGTAGAGCTAGACAAGTTGATTAGAGAGAGAAGTCAAATAAGTAACTTGATAGTTTTATTAACAGTGAACTTTTTCACACGTCAGACACACACTTGATATAGGAGGAACTTCACAGAGCAAAGTTTTTGCAAGCCGTATCGATGAAGTAAAAATTAGCGTTAGAGGCTGATGGCAAAAGACTTCAATTCCCTGGAGTGATATATGCGTGTTTTATTAGCTCCCAATACCATACCCTGTGTCGTTAGTTGCATTCTTTGAAAAGTATCTTGTGGGGATTCCAATTCTGTTATATCTGTATGTGGCAATATCTTACGCACCTTGAGGAATTTATAACAGCATCTTCTGACATATTGAGAAGAGCAGAATATGTATTTCATGTAGCTTACATAATAGCTCATTATATGTTGCACGAATACTGAAGTATTAACAGTGTGAGTTTAGTACAGTGTGTACCACACCTACATATACTCAAATTTACATGGAACACAAAGAAACATCTATGTGTGGTTTTAATCTTTTGGACCTCAAAATATGCACTGCATATGAACTTGATATTCAAGATATATTATCGACAAATAATAAAATTGTTACCATACATGTGCCACTGAGGTAAGAAAAGATATTAAGATGGAAATGATTAGGAACTTTTTTTATGATTGTGACACCAGGATGGGCAAAAAAAAAAAAATTCCTCTTAATGGGGTTTGACATGAAGAAAAAGTAAATAGAAATAGAGATGGAGAGTGTTGTGGCTTGTCAGATGTGAAGAGATAATAAGAGTTGTGTAACGAATATCCATGAATATTCGTTGTAGATGTAGGCATAGATAAGGAATCATAACTGAAGGAAGACTTAACATCAAACTGTCCTGGACAGTCCTATTTGGGTCCAAAAGACCTTCAGCTCTAGTATCACAATGGGTGGCTAATTATGTCATTTCACATTATGAAGGTAGTCATTGGAGGGCATCATGCCACTTCCTATGCAATATGGCAAATTTGATTCATCATTGTGGGTTTTTTCTTTTTTCTTATAATTTATTTACATACATTATAATCAGTGGCGGCTTGTGTATAGGTGCTGTGGAACTGCAGCACCCCCTACTTTCACTCGATAGTATCGATAACATTCAATATAATGAGTTACTTCTTTAATTCTTTTTTGTTATACTTGTTCATTATATAATCCTTAAGCTTAATGTCAGTAGCCATTCCCTACTTCATGAAAAAATGATAAACATCCTTGTATGGAACTGTGTACTTCACAGTTCCAGCGATGCGGAGTTTGGCTGTTGTGATTACCTAATTGTGTTTACGGGAAAGAGCCCAAAGCTCGTATCTTCCCGTCTCCTGATCGGTTCCATTTTAGACTTAGTGATACTTATCGTACCTGTCCTGTTGTGTGCATGTGCATATGTCCAAGATAAGAAGCTGCACGCTAGATAGAGCAGTGTCGACCCTGTAATGCAAGTGTATGGTAGTGTTTCTTTTTGACTCCGCGTGTGTTGTGCTTAAAAACTGTGTGCCATATTCTTGAAAGTGATATAGTGTAGAATTAGATGATTATCATGCTTCCAGCTATTTTATTTAATTCATAGTTTTTTTGGTTCTTTTATTTTAAAGAAAATTTAAATAACTGAAGCATGGCCTCCTTGCATCCCCAAGAAAATAAGTTCTGGAACTGTAAGTGAACTTCAAGAGCTTAAATTTTCTCAGTAGAGTTAAGAAGAGAGGCCATTCAACACCTGATATGCAAATATCTC
>JAXCGZ010010664.1:17500-20000 GCA_037179515.1 Halocaridina rubra | reverse complement strand
CATCAGAGCAGCAATGGAAGTAGTAGCGATAGAAAAGTGAAAGGGAAGATACCCTACGGCGAAGAGAGAGAGAATCCAGGTTAGAAGTAAGAGAAGGATCATTAATGAATCTGACTGCCTTAGATTCAACCCTATCAAGAAGATAAGTAAAGAAAGAATCACCCCAGATGTGTGAGCAGTATTCGAAGCAGGGGCGGATAAGACATTTGTAAATTTTAAGTAACTGCGATGAGGAAGAGTAATGACAAAAACGAAACAAAACCCCCTATTTTTTTATGAAGATTTAGAAATTTGGATTATGTGATTCCTCCTAGACAAGTTAGAGGCTATATGGATTCCTAATATATTGATAGAGTTAAGAGGGTAAATTTCATTACTTTCGAAGACAATAGGGTTATCAGGAGGAGAAGATGATAAAGAGATAGCCAGAAACAGTGTCTTGGAGGCATATATATATATATATATATATATATATATATATATATATATATATATATATATATATATATATATATATATATATATATATATATATATATATATATATATATATATATATATATATATATATATATATATATATATATATATATATATATATATATATAAAGAGATAGCCAGAAACTGTGTCTTGGAGGCATATATATATATATATATATATATATATATATATATATATATATATATATATATATATATATATATATATATATTATATATATATATAGTAAGGAAGCCCATCAGTGAAACAAAACTTATAAAACAATGCTATATTTCGGATCCTAACTGGATCCGAAATATAGCATTGTTTTATAAGTTTTGTTTCACTGATGGGCTTCCTTACTATTTAGTGCTGTATGCTAACAGTTTGTACTTTATATAATATATATATATATATATATATATATATATATATATATATATATATATATATATATATATATATATATATATATATATATATATATATATATATATATATATATATATATATATATATATATATATATATATATATATATATATATATATATATTTATATATATATATACCAACCTCCTGTGAGACGTCAAAGAAGAGGGGGAGTAGATGGGAGAATAACTTCTCCCCAAACTGTTTTCCTTTTTTGATGTCGGCTACCCCCCAATTAAAGGGGGAAACAGCCAAGGTATATGTATGTATGTATATATATATACTGTATATTTTATATATATACAGTGTTCCCCCCCATACCCCGGTAGTTCGGTTCCGGGACCCGGCGCGAACCAGGAAATCTGCGGAGTAGGATCAGCCTATATGTACATAGATATTTTAATATATTTTTACGTTTACACTGTATAAACCCTCCCTGTACTATTAGCAAACCACCCTTTACTTCATAAATAACAGCATGGAACGTAAATTTATATGAAAGTGATAGATAAAATTACGGTGAATGAAGTGGTTATTACATGACATACTCATTTACAATTATTTTTAAGTTTACATACTGTATAAACCCTCCCTGCACTGTTAAAAAAACCTGAACTCTCTCACGTAGGTGAGAGCAACTGGAAATATAAATATATATGCTAGCTCACGTAGCTATCGGACACTACATATATCGCATGATGCAATACTGTAAGTTATACTGTACGTATGTATATCTAAATTTATGTTTTTTACTATTTTTTCCTGTTTTATTATTCTTAGGCTAGGAAATACTTGTTTTATCAATAAAATAATGTAAATTTTAATATTCACTAGGTCACACTGATACCGGTATCGTATTTTACGTGGTGCAATACTGTTTACTATCTTGTACTGTTTTATTATTCTTTGGCTAAGAAATACGTTTTTTTTTTTATCAAAAAATGATGAACTTACTGGAAATATAAATATATATGCTAGCTCACGTAGCTATCGGACACTATTTCGCATGATGCAATACTGTGAGTTATACTGTACGTACGTATATCATTCAGTTATTAGTACAATGTATATTAATTTAAAATTCATTTACTTATTTGATAATTGTACAAAATCTATTGTATTTATTCATTGTAATTTGGACCAAATATTCCTTTTGTAAAGATTATACTTTTCAAAAGAGGTTGTCAATAAATGTATCTATCTATATATCTATCTAAATTTATGTTTTTTACTATTTTTTACTGTTTTCTTATTTGTAGGCTGGGAAATATATATATATATATATATATATATATATATATATATATATATATATATATATATATATATATATATATATATATATATATATATATATATATATTTTTTTTTTTTTTTTTTTTTTTTTTTTTTTTTAGTGTGACAACAGGGACAGGCAGAAACTGCCCTCATCAACAAAGGCCCGGGCACGAGAAAATACCAAGACGAAGGAAAAGAAAAAGGTTAAGGGCAAGGTAGAGATGAGGTAATGTCACACAAAGGAAAACGACAGACAGAAAAAAACAGTCAAAGTAAAGAGGACCCAGAAATATGGAGGACTAGGCTCTGA
>JAXCGZ010010664.1:0-12500 GCA_037179515.1 Halocaridina rubra | reverse complement strand
ATATATATATATATATATATATATATATATATATATATATCAATCAGTAATCCCTCGCTATATCGTGGTTCACCTATCGCGGATTCACTGTATCACGGATTTTTTTTTGGAAAAAAAAAAAAAAAAATTTTAAAGATTGTGACACCAGGATGGGCCAAAAAATTATAAAATAAAATAGCCTTTATCAGGCTGTAAAGAGAAACAGAGATGGAGAGTGTAATGACCTGTCAGATGTGAAGGGATTATAAAAGATGTGTAATGAATATCCAGCTCTCTGCTGGGTTTTAATATACCTCTGCATTACTTTCATGATGTCTATTCCAATAATTCTCCTTATATCTTATTATTATTATTATTATTATTATTATTGGCGACAATAATTTTCCTTTGATGATGATTGTGGAGATTATTATCATTATTATTATTATTATTATTATTATTATTATTATTATTATTATTATTATTATTATTATTATTCTTAAGGGCTCATCATTGTTTGTACATCTGTTGGTTTATTTACTTTAATAACTGTGTACAGTGCCCCTCCCTAGTTGGCTGGGACAAAGAGAGTGGGGGGGGTTGGGTAGAATAGAATGTTGGAGAAAGAGAGAGAGAGAGAGACATCTTTAATTAACTCTTGTTCATTCAACCAAAACTACATTATTTATTGTAAAAATAATGGTTTAATTACAAATTCGTAATAATAATGATAATACTAATAATAATAATAATAAAAATGTTAATAATAATAATCTCCACAATCATCTTCAAAGGAAAAGTATTGTTAATAATAATAATAATAATAATAATAATAATAATAATAATAATAATAATAATGATAATGAAAAAAATAATAATAAGATCTAAGTAGAATTTTTGGAATAGACATCATGAAAGTTATGCAGAGGTATATTGAAACTCAGCAGAGAGCTGGATATTCAATACACATGTTTGAGGTGGAGCCATCACATCACATTACCTAATTTTTTGTGTAAACTGGGGAAAGCTCTTAAGCCGTTTACCTGATCCTGTGGTTCTATATATTGTTAAAATCAGTATCCTTCCCATTTATATTAGCTAGTTAGTTAGTTTGATACACGAAATAATTGAATAATTAAAAAAAAAAAATACCAAATATCCACCTGTCAACAGTACTGAGTTAAGTTGACAAGTAGTACAGCTGTCTTATTTTCTTCATTTTTTTGCTTTTCTTTTAGCTTTCTCTTTTACTATTTTTTTTTTATTTTGTATATATATTGAGTTAAATGTAAAGTCTAATCCTGTGATAACATATCTTGGTTAGCAAGTCAGTTTATCAGTTAGGAAGAATATATAGCAGAAACAGGTGGGTGCCACCTCAAACACAAATTCGAATTTTCCTTCAGGTTTGACTTTTGTTTTTCTTTTTCTTTTTATACTTAAATTACCATGTTCAAGTTTTTAAGTTAAGATGTGTGTTACCAGAAAAGAGATAAACTGAGTCACTAAATAGCACTTATATGGAGATATAAAAATTCTGTGTGAAGCTCAATTAAAAGTTTTTCTCTTTTTTTTTTCCTCTTTCTCGTCTTCTTTCTATATTCTGTGAGAGGGAGAACATAAAAATGAGGCCATCTCTGTCCCAAACCTCTCCCACCCATGGGTCGGGAGAAGGGGTAGCCATCAGGGGACTTAAACAGAGAATCAAGAAGTTAGAGGAAATGGTTATAAGCCTTGATGATAAAATTCGGAATATGGATGGAGAAATGAAAGAGAATGAAACACTCAGAGAACAAATAAGATCTTTGGAGGAAGCAAATAAAGCACAAGGGCAGGAGAGAAAGGAACTAGAAAAAAGAATAAAGAAGCTGGAAGGGGAAAAGAGTCAACTAGAATCTAGAATTTCTAAACAAGAAGATAAAAACAAACAGCTGAATGACAACCTAAAGGAATTAGATGTTAGTTCACTGCTCTCTTCTGAGAGAAACGAGATTGCTGCTTGGAATGTCCAGATTAAGGAAAACATTGAACAGTTCAGAAAAGAGTTCCAGGAGCTGAATATGGAAAATGATGCCATGAAAACTTCCTTTGCTGATGCACTAAAGGGGAATGTGGCAGTAAAAGAGGCTGTAAAGGTGGTGGCACTGGAAAACATACAAACAGTTGACTATAAAGAGACAGTAATCGAAAAAATGAAAGACGTTGTGATGGAAAGGGCAAACCCACTCATCAGACAGGCACTTGATAAGGAGAAGACAGTGGTAATCTCAGGCATAAGTGAATCCCAGGAGCCAACATGGCAGGGGAGACTTGAAGAAAATAAAGCTAGGGTTGTAGACCTGATAAGAAAGCTTGGAGTAGTATGTGGTCCTGAGGATATTGTAAACATACACCAACTAGGTAAATATTCGAGGGAAGGAAAGCCGAGACCAACAAAAGTAACCTTTGAGAGAGGGGAAGCATGTAGGGAAATATTGTTGAGAAAAAAAAGTCTAAAAGACCTTCAAGAATGCAAAGAAGTGTTCATTAGACGATACAGAACACAGGAAGAGATGGGAAAAATCAAAAACTTGTTGCAAGAGGCAAGAAGGTTAAATGATGAAAGAAATGAAGAAGAGAAGAAAAATTTTCGTTACAGAGTACTTCCAGACAAAGGGGAGATAAAGAAGATAATGACAGCAGATCAGGGGATGGGGCCTCATTAAGATTGTTATACACAAATGCTGATGGATTAGCTGGTAAGGCAGTAGAATTAAAAGATAGGATTCACAACAGTAAGGCAGATATAGTAGCAATTACAGAGACTAAGTTGAGTGAGGACATAAACAGTGTCACAGTTTTTCCTAGGGGCTTCAGAATACTAAGGGTTGAAAGATCTGAGAGGACTGGTGGAGGGATAGCACTGCTCATAAGTGAGAGGATTCAAGTTGAAGAAATAAACTTGGCTATAGAAAGTGAGTTCAGGGAATTTCTTGTTGCTCGCATAAATACTGGGTCAGAGAGCATTATAATAACTGTTGTATACAACCCACCAAGGAACCAAAATAGGCTTGAAATTTATGAGGACAGTCATATAGGTACTATTGAAGTCATAAACTCAGTTGTTAACATGGCACGGGAAAAAAAAATGTAGGATTTTGATTATGGGAGACTTTAATCATAAAGAAATAGATTGGATAAATCTTGACCCACACAGTGGTGAGGACTCATTCGGGGCAAGATTCCCAGATTGCGTACAAGGGAATTTCCTACACCAACATGTAATGGAACCAACAAGGGCCAGGGGTGGGGATGAGCCATCACTACTTGATCTAGTGTTCACAGATAATGTGTTGGATATTGAAAATATTGAGTATGAACCACCAATTGGAAAGAGTGACCACTGTGTGTTGTTGATGGAGTATATCATTGAAGATATTCTTCCTGAGAGTAGAGGCACTGAGGACATGAGGAGGAACTATCCGAAAGGAGATTACATCAAAATGAATGAGCTTTTTGCAGTTATTGACTGGAGAACCTTATTTTACAACAAATCTGTACAAGAAATGTATGACATCTTTTGTGAGAAATATGGGAAGATAGTAGATTGCTGCATACCTGTCACCAAAGTAGGTGTAATTCATGCCAGAGAGAAATGGTTCGATAATGGGTGTAAAAGAGCTAAGGAGTGGAGAGACAAATGCTGGAAAAGGTATAGGAGGAGAAAAAACATAAATGCCTGGCAAACCTACAAAAGAGCAAGAAATGACTACCTAAGTAAAAGGAGAGAGGCAGAGAGAGATTATGAGAGGGACATCACCAGGAAGGCTAAAGAAAATCCCAAGCTTTTCCACAGCTTTATCAGAGGAAAACTGAAGGTAAAAGAACAGGTTTTAAGGCTAAAGAGAGCGGATGGAAGCATCACTGAGACGGATGAAGAGATCTGCAAAGAATTGAACAAGGAGTTTCAGTCAGTATTTACAGTAGAAAGTACCCCACCCCCTCAGATTGCAGTGATAGAAGCTCAAGGGCCGGTATTAGAGAACATTAACCTTACAGCCACAGAGGTATGCAAAGCGCTGATGGATTTAGATGTCCATAAAGCTACAGGTCCTGATGACATATCCCCTCATGTGCTTAAAAAATGCGCAAACACAATATCAGTGGCACTAAGTATCATATTTAAGGAGTCACTGGAGTTGGGGGAGATTCCAAGATGCTGGAAACAAGCAAATGTGATACCTATCTTCAAAAAGGGAAGGAGGGATACGGCTCTGAACTATAGACCAGTTTCCTTGACCAGCATAGTTTGCAAAGTTATGGTGAAACTACTCAGGAAACATATCTCTCTTCACTTGGAATCCTTCAACTTTTTGTCAGTGAGGCAACATGGCTTCAGGAAAGGTAGATCAACAGTAACAAACTTATTAGAATTTTATGATGAGGTAAGCCAAATCTTACAGGAAAGAGAGGGCTGGGCAGATTGTATATTCCTAGACTTCCAGAAAGCGTTTGACACTGTTCCACATGGGAGACTTATTAGGAAGCTGCACTCAATGGCTAGAATAGGTGGAAATGT
Organism: Halocaridina rubra; assembly: GCA_037179515.1. Taxonomy (NCBI): domain Eukaryota; kingdom Metazoa; phylum Arthropoda; class Malacostraca; order Decapoda; family Atyidae; genus Halocaridina; species Halocaridina rubra. The sequence continues at coordinate 7,963 of JAXCGZ010010664.1, read as the reverse complement.
TTTGGAATGGATAAAAACTTACTTAGAAGGAAGGGAACAGAGGGTTAGAGTAAGACACTCAGTGTCTGAATGGAGAAGAGTTAGTAGTGGAGTTCCACAGGGTTCAGTTTTAGGGCCACTTTTGTTCCTTGTATATGTAAATGACCTACCAGAGTCTGTAAATTCATTCATGAATATGTTTGCAGATGATGCAAAGATTGTGAAGAAAGTAAAAAACGAGAACAATGGTAGAGAACTTCAGGAGGATCTAAATAATCTGCATGAGTGGTCAGAAAAGTGGCTAATGAAATTCAATACTTCAAAATGTAAGGTAATGAGAATGGGTACAAGTGCAAGAAGGCCCAAGCTTGACTACTCGGTGGCTGGAGTACAACTTCAAGAGACAGAAAATGAGAGAGACCTAGGAGTAAACATACTGGCAGATTTGTCTCCAGAAATACATATAAATGGCATAGTAAGGGCAGCATATGCATTCTTATCAAATGTAAGGGTAGCCTTCAGGCACATGGACAAGGAAATGTTCAGAAATATTTATGTAACCTATGTGAGGCCAAAACTCGAATATGCAGCCCCCTTTTGGAATCCGCACTTGAAAAAGCACATAGCTAAGCTTGAAAAAGTTCAAAGACATGCCACGAAACTGGTGCCAGAAATACGCAATCTCAGTTATGATGAGAGGCTGAGGGAATTAGACTTACCATCACTCGAAGCTAGAAGAGTAAGGTGGGATATGGTGACAGTCTTTAAATTCCTTCATGGTTATGATAGAGTGGATAGGGATCGATATTTCGATATGGCTGGCTCTAGAACTAGAGGTCATAGTTTGAAGCTTCGTAAGAAAACTTCTTTGCAGGATGTAAGGAAATACTTTTTCAGTGTAAGAGTAGTTGATAATTGGAATTCGCTATGCGAGGAGGTAGTTACAGCTATCTCAATCCATAGTTTTAAGGACAGGTATGATAAGTATCACTAAGTCTAAAATGGAACCGATCATGAGACGGGAAGATACGAGCTTTGGGCTCTTTCCCGTAAACACAATTAGGTAATCACAATTAGGTAAGCACATCTGACAGGTCATTACAAGGGTGATAATTCATAAAGTTTTAAAAATTCATGATCAAACCACCTATCGCGGCCGGTCCCGGAACCGAACCCAGTAGGAAAGAGTACATACTGTAGGTAAAAAAAAAATAATGTAGGTAAGAAACAGTACTGTATTTACCTTTGTGGATGATTGTTGCTGGCAAATGTGGATGGTGGCGGAGGAGGAGGGGGACTAATAATTGGAAGTAGATTCCCCCAACATCACTAACATTTTTAACTTTCTTAGGAGCCATAATAGGGGCTATATGAAAGGTAAAAGAATGGAAAATAAAGCAAGAACTTCGAACAGATCACGCACAAACCACACAGAGCGAGCACCAATGCAGAACTGAGAGCGGGCGAGTGGGACACGTGGAGGCATGGCCAACACACACGTGATCGTGGGTTGGAGTTTGTTTGTGGGTTGGGGTCAAAATTAGTTCAAAATTTTGTCCGTGGGTTGGTTTGTTCATGAGTACAGGTGTCCTGGAGTGGGGTCACCACTGTATATATATATATATATATATATATATATATATATATATATATATATATATATATATATATATATATATATATATATATATATATATATATATATATATATATATATATATATATATATATATATATATATATATATATATATATATATTTAGAAAAGCAAGAACCTCAGAACTTCAACCTTCTTGTTCTTGCATCATTTAAAATTGATTCTATCTATTGAAACTAGTAAACCATTCCTTACGCTATATTCTGTATAATGATTTCCATAAGCAATTACAAAGTGGTAATTGGAGTAAAGAACAAAGAAGACTTCCTACCTATAGGTACCTGTGGTCATGTCTCAATAAGAGTTCTTAGGAAAAGATGTGCTTTAGAAAGAATGAGTGAGTATAAAAGTACTTTCAAAGGGAAATGAAAATGTACTCCTTTGTGGCCATGGCACCAGCCACCCATTGAAAGACTACAACTGAAGGTATTAGGATGCAACTAGGACTGGTCCAGAGAGTTCCGGGTTGAGTCTTCCTTCAGGACGTTTTATTCCTCATGCCTACATCTACACTGAATATTCTGGCGTATTCATTACACATCTCTTGCTATTCCATTATATTTGACAAGTCACAACATTCCCCACATCTGTCTCTTTTTCTCTCTTTTTTTCCTCACATTTGTTATTATTTATGGAAGGTCCACAGCTAATGGCCCCCAGTACCCGGCATAGAGGTGTGCGAAGAATTTCCGGGGATCGAGTTGACTCCACTATTGGCTTGAGGGCAGACATGCCTGGTGGTAGTAATCTTAACCTTGCACCTCCCAATAGATCTGCTTCTTTCACTCTTTACTATTCTAACATTCGTGGGCTGAACTCTAATCTTTCGTCTGTGGAACAGCACTTGGGTACTTTCCTCCCTAACCTCCTCCTCCTATCTGAAACCTAGCTGTCTATACATGCTTCCACTGACCTATTTCAAATCTCTCACTATAATCTGTATACTCGATTTTGTTCCAAAGGTGAGGCCTGTACCTACTGCAACATTAACACTCCTACTGCGAGGCTCATGGCCCTTAAATCCCCTGACTTTGATGTTCTCTGGCTAAAAGTCTATCTCTCCACTACCACTATCTTCATTTGCTTCTGCTATTATTCTCCAAACTCCACCGAGTTTGTGTCTTTCTTTGATTATCTGTCCTATTGCTATGAGTCCTTGCCATCTTCTCACCCACATTCCGAAGTTCTCTACATTGGTGACTTCAATGTACACCACAGTGAGTGTCTTCATTCTTCTCACACTGATGTGGGAGGAAGTGAGACCCTTGCTTTCTCTATTACTCACGATCTGGAGCAAATTATCAAACATCCTACTCGCGTTCCTGATCGTCACGAACATGCTGCAAACACTCTTGACCTATTTTTTACTTCTAACCCTTCAAACTACTCTTATTCTGTGCTTTCCTCTCTTGGTAAATCTGACCACTCTGTGATCTCAGACTCCTCCATTTTTGCTCCCCCTCCACCAATCCCTCCTACTCAGTGCCGCCTTTGGCACTTTGAGCGTACCCAACATGAAAATTTGCGTAAATTCCTCTTTGACTTCCCATGGAATAACTACTGCTTTCGGTCTCGCAACCCTGATCAGGTAGCTCTATAAGTTGCCGAGATCATGACCGTGGGAATGGAGGCGTACATCCCCTCGTCTACAAAAACTTTCGCTCCCCCTAAACCTTGGTTTGACCGTGCCTGCTCCATTGCTATCCAGGCTAGGAATCGGGCACACCAATCTTACCAAGGCTCTCCTTCCGATTTAACTTGCTCTGCTTTCATTGTAGCTAGGAATCACTGTACTGCTCAGATTCGAAGGTCTAAGGCTTCCTTTATAAGAAGGAAAGTTGATGACCTTAACTCCTCTCCCACTGACAGATGCTTCTGTTCCTTAGCCAAAAACCTCTCCAAAAACTTCTGTAACACAAGCTATCCATCTCTCATTCGTTCTGATGGTGCTGTGGCTTGCTCTCCCACTGAAAAAGTCACTCTCTTTGGCTCTCATTTTTCTGCCAACTCTATAAACGATTCCAGCGCACCTGTTCCTCAATCTTTTCCCCTCTCTAACCCTGTGCCCTCCCTTATCCTTTCTTCACGCAAAGTTCATAAGGTTCTTCACTCGCTAAAGACGAACAAGGCATCTGGTCCCGATGGTATCCCTGCAAGGTTCCTTAAGGAGTTTGCAGATGAACTAGCTCCTGTGCTTTGCCATCTTTTTCGCCTCATTCCGTCAACCAGTATCTATCCTTCATCTTGGAAGCATGCTGTAGTTCAACCTGTTCCTAAGGAGGGTGACCACTCTATTCCCTCAAACTACCGACCTATTGCCCTAACCTCCTCTATTGCTAAAGGTTTCGAATCTTTGCTCAATGCTCACTTCTTGAAACGCCTTGAATCTATTTCACTTATATCCGATCACTAGTACAGCTTCCACAAGGCAAGATCCACTTGTGATCTCCTGTCCTATCATACTCATGTATGGCATCTTCTCTGAGGAACTATGGGGAATCCTTTGTCATCGCCTTTGATATCTCTAAGGCTTTTGACAGAATCTGGTACAAGGCTCTGTTGGCCAAACCTTCTGCCTATAGCTTTACCCCTTCTTTCTGTTCTCTGATTTCCAGTTTTCTTACTAACCATTTTATATATGTAGTTCTTGATGGCACATCGTCTAGCCCTTTCTCTATTACCAGTAGTGTCCCACAGGGCTCTGTTCTTTCACCTACTCTATTCCTTCTCTTCATCAATGATCTTCTACAATACCCATCTTCCTCTCTCCTTCATGCTTTGCTGATGATTCTACCCTTCACTTTTCCTCTACGTTTTCTTCACAACCTTCATCTGTTACTCCTAACCAGTCTCGTAATACTCTCTTATACTCTTAACTCCGATTTGCAGAGAATATCTGAGTGGGGTACTCAAAATTCAGTTAAAGTCAGTGCCTCCAAGACACATTTTCTGGCTATCTCTTTAGCTTCTTCTCCCCCTGATAACCCTATTATCTTCTAAACTAGCGAAATTTACCCTCTTAACTCTATCAACATATTAGGAATACATATAGCCTCTAGCTTGTCTTGGAGGAATCACATAATCCAAATCTCTAAATCTTCATCCAAAAAATTGGGGGTTCTGTTTCGTTTTTGTCATTATTTACCTCTTTGTAGTTATTTGATATTTATAAAGGTCTTATCCATCCCTGCTTAGAATACTGCTCACACATCTGGGGTGCTTCTTCTTATACTTATCTTCTTCATAGGGTTGAATCTAAGGCAGTCAGACTCATTAATGATCCTTCTCATACTTCTAATCTAGATTCTCTCTCTCTTCGCCGTAAGGTATCTTCCCTCTCTCTTTCCTATCGCTACTACTTCCATCACTGCTCTGATGAGTTGGGGAGTTGCATCCCTCCCCCACTGCCGAGGCCACGAAACACTTTCCAGGTAGTGTGTGGAGATTTGTAGCTCACGGATTGGTCGGTTCAGCTACTGCTTCTTCCCATCCACCTCCAGACTCTGGAACTCTCTTCCTCCTTCTGTCTTTCCTAATTCTTATGACCTTTCATCCTTCAAAAAGCAGATCTATCGTCATCTCAGAGCTTAGTCCTCCGTATCTCTGGTCCTCTGTTCTTTGACTGTTTTTTCTGTCAGTCATTTTCTTTTGTGTGATATTACCTCATCTCTGTCTTGTCCTTAACCTTTTTCTTTTCCTTCTTGGTATTTTCTCGTGCCCGGGCCTTTATTGATGAGGGCAGTTTCTGCCTATCCCGGTGTCACACTCATGAAAAATAAAAATTGCAAACATGATGATATAGAGACTTTATGAAGTTAAAACAGAATAGTTTTGAGTTAAGAATAAAATTTTATTATCAGCCCCCCTTTTATTTTTTATTTATCAAAGTGCAAACAAGCATAGGTAATCAGAGACAGATGTACGCTTGGAGAAATGGGGTACTTTCTAATATTGTTTGAGTTTGTTGGTGAGTAAAGAAATAAAGGCTAGACTTCTGGGGTTCCTTGGTATAGTTGTTTGTATTATCTTGTGATAGCAAAGTCAAGATTTGATGGGATGGCATTAAGAATAAGGGAAGTCTTGCATCAGCAGTAGTAGATGGCGACAGCAAAAAATCTAAAGATAGGCATAGGGTATAGTGGAAGAAACGGCGAGAATGTGATTAGAAACTCGTCAAGGGTATGAGAGGAGACCATTAATTATTGATGTTGGAAGATACGGAGAGAAATGTGATTAGAAATTTGTCAAGGATATGAGAGGAGACCATGAATTATTGATGTTGTTGGCTTTTCCTTAGCTGCCTGGCCGAAAAATCCCAAATCACTAAGGATCAGCAGTGGCCTTTCTTGGGGACATGTGGTTGTTCAACTAGGCAGGTTAGGGAAAGCCAACAGCTCGATCTCCCCTCATCTACAGATTTCCAATCACATTTTCTTCACTTTTTCCCTTCTACCCTATGTCTAACTTCAAACTCTGATGAAGAACTACTCCAGATGTAGCACTTCACTCATTCTTAATGCCATCCCACCAAATTTTGGCTTTCCCCCCACAAGAATATACAAGGAGCTACACCAAGTAATAGAGCAGCCTACCTGCTTCATATGTAAGTACCTCATTTTTCCAAGCGTACTTTTGTCTGTGATCACTAACCCTGTCTGCACTCAATTTAATAACCAACCCCTCTTTCTTTCTTCTTGACACAAAACTACCCTCTTATAACATCAGTCTCGATATCATCCATGCTTCCAATTGCCAAAGAGTAGTATGTTTTCATTACTCTGAAACTTAATTAAGTACTCAATAATTCCATCAAAAACACCTCTTCTAAGTTTTCTGAAAGAAGAAAGGTCATAAGACTTAGGGATGACGGAAGTAGAAAAAGAGTTCCAGAGTCTGTATATGGAAGGAAGGAAGCTGTCACTGCACCGACCAATCAGCAAGCTACAAATTGCATATGCCATATTTTATTCGCTAATAACAATGAATTAGTAAACGATTTCAAAGGAATGGCAGAGTAGTTTGGTTGGATATATGAGAGAGGAAAATTACTTGTTCATGCGTAAAAAAGCAAGATTTTTTTTATAAGTGTGATGAGATGTAACAAATAAAGGAAAATTACAATTTCATGCATAAAACAGTAAAAAAAAAAAATTATAGGTGTGATGAAATGTAACAAATATGGAAAAGTGCTTAACCTGTAAGTATGACTAAATAGTCTAGGATGTTGACAACGTAAGTTGTTTTGGAGTCTACTTAAAGTTGCTGGTAATCAGGGGAGCGAAGGCAGACCATATAATAAGGGAATTGTCAGTATTATCGAAGGCATGAACAAGGTGTTGAAAGACAGATCCAAAGCAAGGTAGACAATATTTGGATTGCATATTGGCTTAAATCCTGCTTCAGTATTGTTTGGTAGTGAATACTGGAGAGTGAATGCAAATGAGGTGCTTCCTTATTGTGAGGAAAAAGGTTAAGAGATACGTAAAAGCAAGGAACTTCAATGGAGACTGCAGAGAGTGAAATAGACATGATTTTCCTAGTTAGTACATTTAATTATGAAGGACAGGTAAGAGAATTGCAGTGAGGAAATAAAGGTTGGGCTTAGCAGGAACTTAAACTGAAGGTAGGCCAAGAAAGATATGGAAGGATGTGATCACCAGTAGAGAAGAGCTTAACATCAAAGATAATGTGAGGCATGCACTTGAAACAGATTGAGTTGGCATGAAGATATATGCAATCTACCCTCACAAATGTCATGAACTGAAGACAAGCCCTCGTGAAGAGGCCACGGCATACAGCTTATTCCTGGTGGATATAAGAACAAGTTATCTTCACACAGTATACAGCAGAATACACATTAGAAAGCGGCAAATTTACCATATATCTCATATTAGCTTTACATTCCAAAAATTATTTATTGCTACTTCTAGCAGCAAATAAAATACATTTATAAGCTTCGTCATTAAATTAAGTTTTCAACCTCATTAAACTATCCTCTGACGTGTATAATCTATACTCTCGGTAATTAAATGCCATATTTCTGATGTCTTTATTCTTTCTCTGACACATTCAGCTCTCATATATACTTACAGTAAGTTATATGGATAATTTCAATATCATATCTTTCACTACAAGTAGCAACATAAAAATTTTTCTCATTGTAGCTTCTGTTATGAAGTCTAGCTACAAAATATTAAGTTTTCCCTAAGAATTTGCTAATAGCTTAGAAAATCTGACATACATTACTCAGAAAAGATCATGTAATTGCTCATCTTAATAACGTTGAAGCATGGCTATTGTGTTTCAATAAAATCTAATCGGATATTT
>JAXCGZ010010663.1:0-20000 GCA_037179515.1 Halocaridina rubra | reverse complement strand
ATTATGGCAGAACTATATCCCCTTGGAGCTAAAATGAGTGATTGAGGTATATTAGACTCTGGTGGAAGTGTATTTTTACTAAGTCATCGCCTCATAAGTAGGATTGTAGCTATTGAATGTGTATGAATATGCAAACTAACTTATGCTGTGCCTTGTAACTCAAATTATTCTATAAAATTATTTTACCTAGTGATAGAGTAACACAAATTAAAAATCACAATCACAACTGAATCAACCTTGAAAACATCACATAATAGTGATGTCAGAACCCTCTTCCCCTTCCTCCACTGTCCCCCTCTTCCTGTTTATCAGCGTCTTGTACTTGACCATTGAGAACATATTCAAGATGAATATCACATCCTCTTGACCCATTACTGGATATTACTCTTGCCTCAAAAGACTGTTGATGTTATTGTTGCTTGAAGTTTTCTTTCACCATTCATTCCCATTCAAATGGGGGTGAACACAGACAGGTTGGAGCTGTATGGAGGATTGAGATTGGAAACCTTTTCTAATGCATGACAGTGGGATTGAATCTGGGTTAGTTGTTTCCCAACTAGCCACACAACCTATATACAGTACTACACTATCTTCAAAGATTGAATTGTAATCATTTACTCAGTCATGCTAATATATATACTGTACATGGGCAAGATCAAACAAAAGCCTAAAATGAAAACCAAACCAAACCACAGGTTTTAATAGTCTATCCTGTTCACTTCAAAAGGATTTGAAATTGCTTATACTGGGATCATGAAGTGTGACAAGAATAGGAATACATTTAATATTACTAAAAATCTTAAATATAGGAGGGGGAGCAAGAATAATTCCACCGTTTTACCCAGCGTTTCATAAAAGTTGACTAAAAGGGAGGAGAAGGTGGCCCAGATTCCCCTCCTTTTTATATCCCTCCCACAAAGAGCCAAGTTTTTTGCTACAACTTAGCCAACCCCAGAGCCATAATCCCCTTTATGTAAGAAGTGGTTGAGCCAAAGCAAACAACTTTACTCTTAAGGAGGAAAACACAAAAGGAGAGGGTTCCCAGTTCTCTCATTTACCCCATATGGTCAACTTTTACGGCACACAGAGGAACATGGAAGAGGTGTTCTTACTATCCTTGAGGGGCACTTTTAAATATAGACAATATAAAAATAAAAATGAGTTTCCACTTATGATAAGTATTCGTATCCCCACACAAGCACCCGTATCACCTTTTCATATCAACTTTCAATGTATGTTACCAAGACCAAAAAACTCTCCCTCCTAATTTTAAATCTAATATGACAATACAGTACTTAAACTCTTCACAGAGTCTAAGATAAAGGGTTATCGTACTCACTTTCGTTATAAGAACATGTGCAATGGAACACGCACATACCAGCACAGTGCATAATGTACACCTGTATAGGCATGCACAGGTGTTGATGATTAACCAAATCATAATATTAGTACATCTGCTCTATCTCGACACAAATAAGAAACAGGTGAAGTTTTCAATCAAGAACGTATTACAGATAAGATCTTACACGGTAAAGCAAGACTATTCTTTTACAGAATTCCAAGGGACATGGGTACAGAGGCGAATAGAGCACTTACCATGGTAAGTAACATATTCATGTTTGAGTCCATCATGGAGAGCTAGGAAGGGAATTCATCCTAAATTCCCTAGCTCCAACCAGTGTATTTACCTTCATTCAAATGGGGATTAATAGTGACATAAAATATCAAGCAAATTTTTAGCATAAGCTCCAAATTACCCCCTTCTTCAAAACAGCATCTCTCTGTCAGAACACATTAGACAAGAAGGGAAAGTAATGAGGTTCTAATTTAGCAGCCCCTGTTAACTCCACAGGCTAAAAGAACATACCATTAGCTTTGGGAGGTGAAGGGTGGTACAGTTTGTTGCCGTGTTAGGTGTTACTATTAATCCCCATCTGAATGGGGGTGGACACAGACAGGAAGGAGCTGGAGAAAGGTAGCAAAAATGTAAAAACAAAACCAGAATTTGAGGAGAAAAGGAATAATTTGGCCATCATAACACCAAATGCCATTATCTATCAATTTACAAGAGCCATATTCCCTCTTACAAGAGGGGTAACAGTCAAAGCAAAAATTTGACTTTTTGTAGGAGGAAAATACAAAGATGGGGATTCCAAGTCCCCTTACTCCACACCAAGTCAACTTCTATGATACACAAGGGAACACGGAGGAGGTATTCTTGGCCCCTCAGAGGGACAATGCCAATATAAGCAATGAAAACGATGCAAAGCATAGGTAAATATATTCAAAGAGTAAAAAAAGGAGGGTAAACCCTCTCTCGGTCCTTATTTGATATGCAAAGAACAGCTCCCTGATCCGGACCCCTTAATAAATATTCATATTTCATTAATTAATGCAAAGAGGCTCATTTATTGAGTTACCGTAGAAGTTTTACACACACACACACACAGAGAGAGAGAGAGAGAGAGAGAGAGAGAGAGAGAGAGAGAGAGAGAGAGAGAGAGAGAGAGAGAGAGAGAGAGAGAGAGAGAGAGAGAGAGAGAGAGAGAGAGAGAGAGAGAGTGTGTGTGTGTGATTACCTAATTGTGATTACCTAATTGTGTTTACGGGAAAGAGCCCAAAGCTCGTATCTTCCTGTCTCCTGATCGGTTCCATTTTATACTTAGTGATACTTATCATACCTGTCCTTAAAACTATGGATTGAGATAGCATTAACTACCTTCTCGCTTAGCGAATTCCAATTATCAACTACTCTTACACTGAAAAAGTATTTCCTTACATCCTGTGTGTGTGTGTGTGTGTGTGTGTGTGTGTGTGTGTGTGTGTGTGTGTGTGTGATTACCTAATTGTGTTTACGGGAAAGAGCCCAAAGCTCGTATCTTCCCGTCTCCTGATCGGTTCCATTTTATACTTAGTCATACTTATCATACCTGTCCTTAAAACTATGGATTGAGATAGCATTAACTACCTCCTCGCTTAGCCAATTCCAATTATCAACTACTCTTACACTGAAAAAGTATTTCCTTACATCCTGCGAAGTTTTCTTACGAAGCTTCAAACTATGACCTCTAGTTCTAGAGCCAGCCATATCAAAATATCGATCCCTATCCACTCTATCATAACCATGAAGGAATTTAAAGACTGTCACCATATCCCCCCTCACTCTTCTAGCTTCGAGTGATGGTAAGTCTAATTCCCTCAGCCTCTCATCATAACTGAGATTGCGTATTTCTGGCACCAGTTTCGTGGCATGTCTTTGAACTTTTTCAAGCTTAACTATGTGCTTTTTCAAATGCGGATTCCAAAAGGGGGCTGCATATTCCAGTTTTGGCCTCACATAGGTTACATAAATATTTCTGAACATTTCCTTGTCCATGTGCCTGAAGGCTACCCTTACATTTGTGTGTGTGTGTGTGTGTGTGTGTGTGTGTGTGTGTGTGTGTGTGTGTGTGTGTGTGTGTGTGGTGTGTGTGTCAATTTACACACATCTAGTTGATTCTGTTATATTTTTCTTCTTCTTCTTCTTCTTCTTCTTCTTCTTCTTCTTCTTCTTCTTCTTCTTATTATTATTATAATTATTATTAGTATTATTATTATTATTATTACTATTATTATTATTATCATCATTAATTCTTTCCCCCCATCAGCAAGAAAAAACAAAACCGGATTGAGAAGCGATGATGGAGAGACCATGCTGAAGCCTTCATATTGTAATTAAATTTATTTGTTACAATTACAGCCACCCTACTACTTTCAGTGTATAAAATGCTTCATTCAAATATCCAGCCACTTGGGGAGTAACTCATCTTAACTTGGTGCTGCATCCAAGCCTGGGTAAATGGAGATGATTGATGTCTGGAAGGGCTTTCGGCTATGAAACTAAAAAGCTAAAACAAAGACTATGTTTCAAGAGACAAGTGAGACATACTGTACCCATAGTTATGGGTAAACCTGTGGAAGAAGAAGAAGAAGAAGAAGAAGAAGAAGATGAAGAAGAAGAAGAAGAAGATTATAAATCTCCTATTATTTCATTATCTTCATTATACTGTTGTTGTTACCTACTATTTCATGTGTTGCTATTAATCTCATTCAAATGGGGATGGAGAGGCAGGGTGAAACTGAAGAACTAAGGCTGGATGCCCTTCCTAACGTGATGAAAACATATATTTTTACCTGGGGTTATTAATATCCTGAATGGCATAAGTGAGCTGGTTATTAACAACCACATTAGATGACTTGTCCTCGTCTGGGCAAAGACTGCCTACGAGGCATGGCACCTTACGGAGGAAGTCTTGTTCCCCTGATACGTGGCACGGATAATCATAGGCTATTTTCTCCACATCCTGGAATAAAAGAGGTGAAAAAAACATTATATATAGAAAACAAGATTGTCGGGATACACTGCATACGTAAATACACAATGCCACAATCCCCCTTGTTAAGGGTTTGGCCAAGTCAAAGCACAAATTCACTAGAAGCTAATATACCTCGATCACTCCTCTTAGAACCTTGGGGATAAAGGGCTGCCATTTCCCTCCCCACCACCCTACGTGCATCTCCCACAAGGTAAGTGGGCAAGGAACTTTTGCTGTGAGGCTCGGGAGACTTAGCTGTATTACCTCAACGGCTTCATCTCATTTACAGCAAACTACGAATAGGCTAATAACAATTATCAGGAAAAAGTTATGGCAATATATCAAGAACACAATAGGGTATAAGTTTACTAACTATCGATAAAATATTCAACATTCAAAATGTATACCGCATATTTTGGTCCCCCATACACAGTATTAGTATTATCATGGTTTTAGCTCAAATCAGTAGTTTAAGGAGTTTTTATAAATTTCTCATGAAAATGAATGGAGAGATGAAGATGGTGAAAAATTATGGATAGAAAATGTGGGGAACAGGAGGCCACGCTGCATACACAACAAACAGAGTTTGTTGGCGTTGGATATGTTTTGCAGTTATTTAGCTGATAGCACTAAGAATTGATTAGCAAGAAAAAATTCTGAGATTGCTGTTACATGTGTATATCTAATGCAATGGATGGCATGGAAGATGATTTATTGAGGGATGCAGATGACGAAGCCAAAGCCGATTCACTGGATTCAGACTAGGACCCATATGATGACAATGTAAACAATGAGACTTTGAAAGTGCTTGGTGACTTCTCTGCCTCAAATAGTAAGGATAGTGATTTCGAGGGACTTTATGCGTGATTTTTTTTCCTTTAAAATGCTTTTACTGGTTTAACGTGGTACTACATTGGTAATGGATTTTGGGGCAAAATGAAACTTGCGCACACTACAAAAGATTATTTATAGACTTATGACCCCAGCAACTTTAGCGGACTTATTACGAAAAACTGTAAGGGCATTTGAAGTTATAGTGTTTTCGCATTTACCATCTAGTAGCATAAAAATTTGCTATAGGGCGATATTTTGAATCGAATTTTAAGGTACAGTACCTGCTTTTGTATCTGTGCTATAAAGCGACCCCCATAATCCCATTTTTTCTTAATTCAAGTGTCATTTTTATCAGCAAAAATATATAATATAGTCAAAAAGTTTGCCTAAGGGCTGATTTAACAGCAATATGATGTAAATTGAAAGGTACTTATGAACCTTTTCCCTGTATGCTGTCAACGAAATTAATTAACCTCAGAGATTTTATTTTATATTTTTTCCTAAGCACAAACATTCTGTACTGTCCCCCTTGATATAATAAATGCTACTGACGCCTTCTGAGTCCCTAAACTGGATAAAACATTGACTAATGTACGGTAACACATCAACAGATACCGGATATCTATTTCCACTTCACTATCGTCCGAGGGCATGGTGCAGTAATTTAAAATTATTCATACCCAAATGCTGGATATTCACAGCATACATCCTGAAAGAAAATGTCCCTATATGATACGTTCGTAGGCAAAGGGTAAATATTATGTAAGGAATAACATTTTCGTCATAAATGGCAATACATTAATTAAGGAACACAATAAATTACAAGGACTGCTGTGAAGTGATGACAAATTACGAAAATACTGAGTAAGGAATACTGATCATTCAAATATGACTTACTTCTGATAAGAGATTGTATTATAACGTAGAGCAGTGGCTACAGCATTCGACTTGGGAAGTTAAAAACCCATATTCTACCCCACCAAGGGGAATTATGAAGGGCATCTTACCGTAATTCCCCAGCTCCACATCTCTCTGTCTACCCTCATTTGAAAGGGGATTTATATTAACATAAAATGGCAAGTAACATCTTGCAAATCTGTTACTTGAAGGAGGTTCATACAGCGTAATACTGACCAATTGGATAAGAAATGAAAAATATGCATTAGAGTCCCGTAAAACTTTTACTCTTAGATTACATTGCAATATTACTCTGTTTTGGAAATTGAGGAGAAAATTGAGTTCATCTCATTAGTATAAATAGTCAACCTCTAGAGTACAATCAACATCTAATCATAACCTAATCGAACCCTAAGCAACTAAGCTCCCTGTGCACAAACAATGATTTTGTTTGTTAAGCTGTTTTGTCACTATAAATTTCCTGTTAACTGAACAAATGGGGGTAGACACAAACAAGTTGGAGCTATAAGGTGGAATAAAGCTGGATGCCCTTTCTAACACTACTCCGTAAGCTCGATCAAGGGGCTATCACCTCCCGAGTCAAGAGCTCAAACCACTGCAGTACCACGATCCTCCTCAAGAACAGCAATATGCTTTAAATTAATAAGTACTGATTAACCCTTGTCAATGAAATCAATTACACTTCAGTAAGGGGGTCTTTCTGCTATAATATGATACATATTACTTAATAGTGATGTAATACATTTTACTTATGGTATATGATGCACTCAGAGTTGGGCAAAAAATGAGATAAAAAGGTTAAAAATCACAAAGGAAACTAACAGTGTCTCAGCATATGAAGACCAAAAAGACCCATACTAAGTAAAAATGTTCAACATGGAAAGTCACAAACCTGTGTTCGTGCTCACTACAGGGAAGTAGGAAGGATATCCAGTCATAATTCACCAATTCCAACTTGTCTGTGTCCACATCCATTTGAATGCGGAATAATAGTGACATAAAAAAGCAAACACTATTATCGAGTGCACTTTGTGAGTAATGATGGAAAGGTTAAAAAAAAAAAAAAAAAGGGATCTTATACAGACAAGTAACCTCAGGGTGCTTTAGGGATATTCATAATTACAAGGAAAGTCACCTGACCTAACAATTTATGAGGTTACTTAGGTTTTACATGGGGTACAACGGTTTACTTATCTGTACAAGATACAAGGAAAAAAAAAAAAAGGGTTTTTCCCATACAAATAAAGATCCAGAACCCCTTATAAACCAACTAAATCCAATTACAACATGATCTAATCCTGTGCAGTAGTGCAACATTATCAGCTCTCTAACAGGAATTGGGAGCAGTAAAGTATACCTCACCTGGAGATTTAGGGGTTTAATTATGGTCAGTCAAATTACTGTCACTGTGAGTTTCTGAGAAAGTTGGATTATATTGACTCTAATATTTGTATGGCAAACTGGTTATCGCTCCCAATTTCGTAGTTCCAGAAATGATTGCTATTCATCAATCTTGGATTTATACCAGAACAGGCAGATGATGTACTTCATCCCATATGAAGCACCTAGTATGAGTGAAATAATAAAAAACGGCTGAATACAAAATTTAATACATGATTAGGTTAACCTAACCTTACCTGTGCCTCAATCCCACATAAAGCACCTTTTTTTTTTGCCTCATTCCCAGATTAACCATTTAAAAATGATATCAAGCACCTATTTTGGGTCTGATCTCCAATATGGCTTTACCCCCTTCTCTCTGTTCCCTAACTTCCAGTTTTCATTCTGACAGTGTTATATCTGTGATTGTTGATGGTGCAACACCTAGCTCAATCCCCGTTACAAGTGGTGTTCCACAGGGCTCTGTTGTTTCACCTACTCTGTTCCTTCTCATTATCAACAATCTTTTTCAGTCCCCATCCTCCTCTCCTTTCCAGGCCTTTGCCGATGATTCTACCCTTCATTTTTCCTCTGTCTGTTTCACAACCTACATCTGCTATTTGTAATCTGTCTCATATCACTCTTTTTACTCAACTCTGATTTGCAGAAGCTATCTGAGTGAGGCACCCAAAACTTAGTTAAATTCTCCAAGATGCAGTTTCTGGTTATATCTTCATCTTCTCATTCTGATAAGCCTTCTCGAAACTAAAGAAATTTACTCTCTTTATTCTATCAACATATTACGAATCCAGATAACCTCTACCTTGCCTTGGAGGAATCACTTAATCCAAATTTCTAAATCTGCATCCAAAAAAATTGGAGGATCTGTTTCATTTTTGTCATTACTTTTCCTCTTTACAGTTACTTAAAATCTATAAAGGTCTCATCCATCCATACTGTTTGCATATCTGGGGTGCTTCTGTGGTGATTTGCGATGAAATCACACAAAGTATATTGCACAGCAAAATAAGTTTTTCAGTTTGCATGGTTTAGTGTATTTAGTGTCAAATCAATTTCTGCTTAAGAGAAGACGTTGAGCATTCATTCATGAACAAAAAGGAAAATGAGTATTCACTCGTGTAATATTATATAGCATTATTATTTTGTGATATCAGTACTTACCTTCATTTGAATTTTGATTTATGTTTATTCAGCGTATTATTTGTTTCTTTGTAGTATGTGATGTATTTTTGAAGTAATTGTTTGTAGTTGGTCATATTTCATCTTATCAAATGTATCATTTACATCCTTTTCACGTGTGAATGTGAAAAATATTGCAAAGTTAATATAATCTTGTTGCATATTTGTATTTTGAAGAACTTTGTAATTATTTTTTTGTAATGTATACATATTTACTGCCAAGAACCATCTTCCAGGTTCGGCATTCTCCTCGAAAAAGATGGGTGGGTAGAGGTAGAATCGCTTATGTGAAGGATACGCCATTAATATGGGGTGTTCTGTTGTGCAAACCATATCGTCCATAGGCCATCATGACAATGGACGTCAGGATTAGTTCTGTGAAGTTGAAATTTAGACAGCCACTCGTATTGAGGAGTGTAAAGCAGTAAAGTACTGTAATTATGGTACACGTGTTGCTTTCAGTGGAAGTAAGATTTACTTTTCTTTATAAACGATAGTGACGTTCTTGAGGGTAATGGTTTCGTTTTGTCAGCATAGCAACAACCATGAACAAGTAATTTTTAAACCTTGTATGCAAGTAATATAGATGGTAAATTCCTTAATTTTTTATAGTTGTAATTTTTGTAAATGATCTTTGTGAATAGATTATATTTTTGTAATTCTCGTGTTTTTTTGTACCTGACTATATATTTAGTATGCCCATCCTTCTAGTGGGAGTAATCCTCTGCTCTACTATGCTTGAATCATTGTTTGAATAGACTTGGTAACCAGTTTCCATTGCCTATGTAACCTAACCTAATGATTTGTTTAGGCTTTGGTATTGCTGTGAATTTCCTGGTAGACATTTCTATTGGCGTGAGTCTGTAGCTCCACATCTCAAAGGAAATTAGACTGTATCTAGAGCTGCAGGTAGAAGCTTTTATAGCCTAGTCACCACAGCTTATTATTGTAGTTATCTCCTTGATAAGGTTGAATCTAAGGCAGTCAGATTCATCAATGAACCTACTCTTACTTTGAATATGAATTCTCTTTCTCTTCGCCGCAAGGTATCATCCCTCTCTCTTTTCTATCACTGCTACTTCCATCGCTGCTCTAATGAGTTGGCGAGTTGCATCTTTCCCCCACTGCCAAGGCCCCATAACACTTGCAAAGTGACCTCATCTCACAAGTACTGTCTTTCCTAATTCTTATAACCTATCTTCCTTCAAAAAGCGGATCTATCGTCATCTCAGGGCTTAATCTTGCTATATCTCTAGGTCCTCAGTACTTCAACTATGCTTCCAGCATGTCCTTTTCTTTTTGTGCATAACTTCCTTATTTCTGCCTTGTGCTTAACCTTCTACTTTTTCTTCATCTTCATGTTTTCTTCCTCGGGCCTGATGAGGGTAATTTTCTGGTCTGTCCCAGTGTCACGCTCATAAAAACAAACAAACAAACAAACACTGCCCATCCTCCTACCAACATAGTGATGCTTCCCGTATTACATGCCAAGTAAAACAACCACTAGCCTGCTAAATAGGTACAGAACGACTCTTCGTCCAACATGTTGATTCCTCAACATGATGGACTGAAGCCAACAAAAAAGAAACCGATACCACGAGACAGTGAGTTACGAGCATAGGGCTCTTTCTAGAAAGCACAATTGGGTAAATGCCGCTGAATCTATCTATCTATACAAACTGGCAATTATCCCCATTGTAATGGAGTGGCCGAGTCAAAGCACACACAGGGTCTAAGGTTGCCATAGCTGTAGAAATAGGATGATGAGAAGAAACTAGGTGGAAAAATGAGACTATCTACTCTTTCCTTCAATAATAATAATAATAATAACAGAATCACGAAACACCAGCAAACAAAAATAACTTATAATTACCTCAAACATGAGGGCACAGGCCAAGTCGGGATCCTCATAGGCTCGCGTTCGATTTCTATAATAATCCACGAAGAACTGCCTGGGCAAGAGGGCAAGAGTTCCGTACGTAGAATTTACTCCGCTACGCTTTAATTGCCCATTCAGAGTAATGTTCCCAAATATAAAGCCCTCTGTGAGCTCCCTTTCATGTGGGGTCGTTTTTTGAAAGCCAAATTTGGCTAAAAAAAGGAAAAAATTGTCATCTGTCCTCCATTCACCCTTCAAATGTAAGCCATTTGTGGAATAAAACGCACATATATGCAAGCAAATGCACACGGCTAATACGTGTGCGTAAGTTCTTTGGGGTAACATAATTCGTAGATTGATTTTAAGAGGTTAAACTACGTATATTTTCAATATGTTCCCGGTAAAATAACCCACATCCTCTCACCAACATATTCTGAAGGCTACTGAAATTCAGCGTTGCAATGATAATGCATTGGCGAAAAATAGCTGTAAATCTAGCTAGAAATGGCTATTTATTCCATGCCAAATATACAATAGCAAAATACTGGAGCTAGGTAAATAGACAGAATAGCTGTGCTGAAATATTGATATCTAGATTAATCTGAAGTCATTAGCTTAAACTCTCTTGCCCGGACGAGGCTCGATCTGCCGACCTCACGAATGCGAAGCCAGAGAGTTGCTACTGTACTAACCATTAAGATAGATAAATAGATAGCATAATATTGTTTTATTTAACATAACTGACCCTTAACTTACAACCAAGGATGAAGAAAAATCTCATCCTCTTTATTCTGCAGTTATTCTATGTATTTATCTTCAATTATATTATGTTAGTCAATTATTTAACGAAAGATAATTTCAATTGTGTGCGCATATTAATAGCTAAAGTCTCCAAAACCCGCCAAAAAAGGCTATTTTGTTTTGGATTTGTAGTTCTGCAAGATTGTTTACATATTTTAATTACGACTAATACATCTGATAACACGATAAACACGTAATTTTTGCAGTGATTATGATAAGTAGGTATTATATACATCTTTTTTATATAAATATCATAAATGTCGTCAAAACTCAATTTTTAAAGTTAGCAAAGGTTTTAGTATTGGTTCTCTTTTATTGATATATGACATTTTAGAATTAGAATGTTTAAAAAAAAACTCATAATAAATGAAAGAAGTAAGTTGATAGGCATCTATTTATTTATTTCTAGAGGTCTGTGTTGGCAAATTAATGAAATGCTTAAAAACTATTAATGAGCATTTTTATTTTTTTTTATTTTAGTGTTTAAGCGCTATTGAAGTTATAGAAAAAAACAGAATATTAGATCAGTCCCTTAAGAGGCACCTGATAAAAATTAAGATGGCTTACAAGGGATTGAGATCAGGCTAGGATTGGTTTGGTTAGGCACATGTAAGGTAAGGTTAAGTTAACCTTGTATAGCCTTAATCCCAGATTAAGCACCTAGATATAACTTCAAGTGCCTCCTCTGGAATTGGGAAATCTAATATCAATGCGTTACTTATATATTTTTTTATTTTATTATTTCTAAAGCTAATGCATAAAAATAAGAACCATTAAACTCTCCATCCCTGAAATCTACTTTAGATGGGTGTCATTGAAACATTCTTTTAATGGGTGTCTTCGCATGATGATTGTAAACAAAAGGCGAGACGTCACGGGATAGTCGCCTATTCGTCTTAATGTTCTTAAGGCAATAACATTTTTCGTTTCCGGTGGGTATTTTGTCAGTTTTCATTGCGGTTTGGGAAGGAGATGACGTGAATGTAGTGCCAGTGATATTATTATTTAGCTTAAAATTCAGAGTAGTGTATGGTGACATCGTGAGCAATATCTACGTAGGATTAAGGATAATCTCTAGTTCGGCTCTTCATCATTGTATCGATAAATCCCAGATTACCAGATTTCAATTCCGCCATGTACTTGTAATTTCAGCAAATAATGTAGGAAAAAAAATTAAGTTAGGTATATTTTCATACCTTGGTCTCTTTCCCCTGATTTAGGGAGATGTATTTTTTTTTATTATTTTTTTTTAAGAGTGTGACACCGGGACAGGCAGAAACTGCCCTCATCAATAAAGGCCCGGGCACGAGAAATACCAAGACGAAGGAAAAGAAAAGGTTAATGGCAAGGCAGAGATGAGGTAATGTCATACAAAGGAAAACGACAGAGAGAAAAAACAGCCAAAGTACAGAGGACCCAGAGATATGGAGGACTAGGCTCTGAGATGACGATGGATCTGCTTTTGAAGGATGAAAGGTCATAAGAATTAGGAAAGACAGAAGGAGGAAGAGAGTTCCAGAGTCTAGAGGTAGATGGGAAGAAGCAGTCGCTGCAGCGACCAATCCGCGAACTACAAATCTCCACACAGTACCTGTGAGATGAGGCTGCTTGGCGAGTGTTACGCGGCCTCGGCAGTGGAGGAGGGATGCAACTCACCAACTCATCAGAGCAGCGATGGAAGTAGTAGCAATAGAAAAGCGAAAGGGAAGATACCTTATGGCGAAGAGAGAGAGAATCCGGGTCAGAAGTAAGAGAAGGATCATTAATGAGTCTGCCTGCCTTTGATTCAACCCTATCAAGAAGATAAGTAAAGGAAGAAGCACCCCAGATGTGTGACCAGTATTCTAAGCAGGGGCGGATAAGACCTTTGTAAATTTTAAGTAACTGCAATGAGGAAAAGTAATGACGAAAACAAAACAAAACCCCCAATTTTTTGGATGAAGATTTAGAAATTTGGATTATGTGATTCCTCCAAGACAAGTTAGAGGCTATATGGCTTCCTAATATATTGATAGAGTTAAGAGGGTAAATTTCATTAGTTTCGAAGACAATAGGATTATTAGGAGGAGAAGAAGATAAAGAGATAGCCAGAAACTGTGTCTTGGAGTTATTGAATTTAACTAAATTTTGAGAGCCCCATTCAGATACTTTCTGCAAATCGGAGTTAAGAGTAGAAGAAAGAGTGATACAAGATTGATTACGAGTAACAGATGAAGGTTGTGAAGAAAAAGCAGAGAAAAAGTGAAGGGTAGAATCATCAGCAAAGGCATGAAGAAGAGAGGAAGATGGTGAGTGTAGAAGATCATTGATGAAGAGAAGGAACAGAGTAGGTGAAAGAACAGAGCCCTGTGGAACACCACTGGTAACAGAGAAAGGGCTAGATGTTGCGCCATCACCAACTACAGATATAGAACGGTCAGTAAGAAAACTGGAAATCAGAGAACAGAAAGAATGGGTAAAGCCATAGGCAGGGAGTTTGGCCAACAGAGCCTTGTGTCAGACTCTGTCAAAAGCCTTAGAGATATCAAGGGCGATGACAAAGGATTTCCCATATTTCCTCAGAGAAGATGACCATACATGAGTAAGATAGAACAGGAGATCACCAGTGGATCTTGCCTTGCGGAAGCCGTACTGGTGATCGGAGATAAGTGAGTTAGATTCAAGGCGTTTCAAGAAGTGAGCATTGAGCAAAGTTTTGAAAACTTTAGCAATAGAGGAGGTTAGAGCAATAGGTCGGTAGTTAGAAGGAATAGAGCGGTCACCCTTCTTAGGAACAGGTTGAACTAGAGCATGCTTCCAAGATGAAGGCTAGATACTGGTTGACAGAATGAGGCGAAAAAGACGGCAAAGCACGGGAGCCAGTTCATCTGCAAACTCCTTAAGGAACCTTGCAGGGATACCATCGGGACCGGATGCCTTGTTCGTCTTTAGCGAGCGAAGAACCTTATGAACTTTGCGTGAAGAAAGGATAAGGGAGGGCATAGGGTTAGAGAGGGGAAAAGACTGAGGAACAGGTGCGTTGGCATCGTTGATAGAAGAGTTAGCAGAAAAATGAGAGCCAAAGAGAGTGAGTTTGTCAGTGGGAGAGCAAGCTATAGATCCATCAGAACGAATAAGAGGGGGAAAGCTTGAGTTACAGAAGTTTTTGGAGAGGTTTTTGGCTAAGGACCAGACGCATTTGTCAGTGGGAGAGGAGGTAAGGTCATCAACTTTCCTTCTTATAAAGGAAGCTTTAGACCTTCGAATCTGAGCAGTACAGCGATTCCTAGCTATAATAAAAGCAGAGCTCGTTAAATCGGAAGGAGAGGCTTAGTAAGATCGGTGAGCCTGATTCCTAGCCTGGATAGCCATGGAGCAGGCACGGTCAAACCAAGTTTTAGTGGGAGAGAAAGTTTTTGTAGACGAGGGGATGTACGCCTCCATTCCCGTGGTCATGATCTCGGCAACTTTTGGAGCTACCTGATCAGGGTTGCGGGACCGAAAGCAGTAGTCATCCCATGGGAAGTCAAAGAGAAAGTTACGTAAATTTTCATGTTGGGTTCGCTCGAAGTGCCAAAGGGGGCGCTGAGTAGGAGGGATTGGTGGTGGGGGAGCGAAAATGGAAGAGACAGAGATCATAGAGTGGTCAGATTTACCAAGAGGGGAAAGCACAGAATAAGAGTAGTTTGAAGGGTTAGAAGTGAAAAATAGGTCAAGAGTGTTTGCAGCATGTTCGTGACGATCAGGAACGCGAGTAGGATGTTTGATAATTTGCTCCAGATCGTGAGTAATAGAGAAAGCAAGGGCCTTGCTTCCTCCCACATCAGTGTGAGAAGAATGAAGCCACTCACTGTGGTGTACATTGAAATCTCCAATGTAGAGAACTTCGGCATGTGGGTGAGAAGATAGCAAGGTCTCATGGCACGAGGAGAGATATTAAAAAAAGACAAACTCAGTGGAGTTTGGAGAACAGTAGCAGAAGCAAAGGATGATAGTGGTAGTGGAGAGATAGACTTTTAGCCAGAGAGCATCAAAGTCAGGAGATTCAAGGTCTATGAGCCTCACAGTAGGAGTGTTAGTGTTGCAGTATGCACAGACCCCACCTTTGGAACGAAAACGAGTATACAGATTATAGTGAGAGATTTGGAATGGGTCAGTGGAAGCATGTATAGACAGCTGGTTTTCAGATAGGAGGAGGAGGTTAGGGAGGAAAGTGCCCAAGTGCTGTTCCACAGACGAAAGATTAGAGTTCAGCCCACGAATGTTTGAATAGTGAAGAGTGAAAGAAGCAGATCTATTGGGAGGTGCAAGGTTAAGAGCAGAACCATTACTACCACCAGGGGTGTCTGCTCGCAAGCCAATGGTGGAGTCAACACGATCCCCGGAGATTCTTCGCACCCCACTATGCCGGGTACTGGGGGCCATTAGTTGTGAACCTTCCATATATAATAACAAATGTGAGGAAAAGGAAAGTAAAAGAGATAGATGTGCAGAATGTTGTGACTTGTCAAATGTAATGGAATAGCAAGAGATGTGTAATGAATACGCCAGAATATTCAGTGTAGATATAGGCATGAGGAAAGAACTGTCCTGAAGGAAGACTCAACCTGGAACTGTCTGGACCAGTCCTAGTTGCATCCTAATACCTTCAGTCGTAGTCTTTCAACGGGCGGCTGGTGCCATGGCCAACCTACTAATCATCTCCAGAAGCCGATGTGGATTGAACCCTAACTTAGGACCCCATCTGGTACCTAGCCCCTAGTCCCGTTCATAATTTACAACCTGTAAAATAACCCAAGATTTTGTTTTGCACTCTGAATGCTACCTATGTCAACTTAGGGTCATTCTTAGCAATTAATGATTAATTATATGATTGCTTGCTAATGTTAATTAAGTACTTATCGTTTAGAAATTTCTCTAGCTATTTTATTTTTTTTTTTATCGTAAGCCTTATAGTTCTTTTATAATATTGGAATTAGAAATAGACTATTTGATAATATTAATATTGGAATATGACTGTGGTGCTGTATTTTACCGTCATAAAGTATACTGTACTGTACGTTTTTGGCATTTATTATATATTATCTGTCCTTGTAGGGCCAGGTTAGAAATTTGAAGAGTAGTTAAATAAGTTTGTTTGCTGTTTTATGTGTCAGCATTAATCCTTATTCAAATGGAGATTGGCAGACAGGTTAGAGCAGGGGAATTAAGACTGGATGTAAATTATAAACGTCTGGCTATTACTTTAAAGAGTACGTATGTACATTTCACTTTTCTTAGAAACTACAACTCGGGAAGTTACAAAACTCAGTTTATGCCACAGCGAGGCGGTGGGAAAGACATCTAGCCTTAATTTCCCAGCAACCTGTCTGTGTCCACTCCAGTTGATGGTGACTTAAATAGCAGACAACAATAATTCTGCACCACTAAAATATTTACTGTTAATAATCCTTGTAGTAATTCTTTTTCAGATATACTGTATTAAAAAGGTTATTACAAGTAGGAGTTTTTAAATTTCCACTTGGCATTATTTCTATTATACAATGCTGTAGCTGTGGCACTGACCATTATGCCAAATGAACAGACACCGCTTTTACCCCGCCATCCATCAGGTATCCATTTAAATATATATTTATTCAGCAATTATTCATCCTAACCTTAGAAATAATCATTGGTCAAAATTTTGAAATGTTTCTCATTACAGTTAAACCTTTTCGAGTGGAATTTGTTAGAGTAATTTTGTGAAGCTCTGAATTTAAAGCCTCTTAAAAGTTTTGGTCAAACTTCCCTAATTTCAGTACTATATTCTGTAATGTAACTTTTGCCAGACTTTCTGTTAAGCAAAGCTGAAGTTGATTCTTTATTATAACATATTTCCCCCCCATGCAGTCTTTTGCCAAAATTTTTGTGTCAAACAAAACAGAAGGTGATATCTTTCTTAAATCCAAATTTTTCCCTTCATGAAGTCTTTTGCCATATTTTTTCTGTCAACACAGAAGCTAATATCTGTCACTGGACGAAATTTTCCCCCTCTTAAACTGAATTTTATCCACCTTTAGAACTCGGTTCCCTAATAAAGTGAGTCTCATTGAGTTGATCAGGTATATAGAAAAATTTCTTAGATTTTGACCATAGTAAGTCCTCTTGCCCTTATCGATGCCCTTACTCTATGGAAATCTAATGGGCTTATGCTAGAGCTTCTAGAATTTTTGCAAGTTCCCCTTCCCCCAATTTTAACACTGTGGTAGTGGAATGCCCTTATTAGTACCCTCAGGAACAGGTGCAAAAATTAATTGCAAGCTTCTTGTCCTAATGTTTAATTTAACACTATTGGTAGTGAAATACCCCTTACCTCTTTTTCTAGTGCACTCTATTAATGCTAGTAAAGTATATGCAGGTTCACATACCCCTACCTTTAATTTTGACAATGTGGTAATGAATAATGCAAGGCCCAGGCTACTGCTTCTTGATGTTTATATTAGAAAGTTTGCAAGTTCTTATAAAATAATTTTATGTCACACTTAGTTCCCATTCAAATGGGGATAGACACAGACAGTGCAGTGGTTGGAATGCTTGACTCGTAAAGTGACAGAGTTGTGTTTGCTCCCACCATGAGGAGTTAGGAAAGTCATCCAGCCCTCATTTCCCAACTCTAACCTGTCTGTGTCCACCTCCATTAGAATAGGAATTGATATTAATAACATAAAACAGTAAGCTCTTATAGTCCTAGAAGTAATTATTGCATTATGGTAGGGAAGTTCCACCTCTTACTGTAGAACTATTGGATACTGATGTCAGTACTGCAAACTCTCATGTTCCTGTTGTTGATATCAACACTATGGAGGAGGAATGCCCAGTTCCTCTGGTAGTAGTAGTGGATTGCCCAACCCCTTATTACATATATATGAAATATTGCATGTCTTCATGCCATTCATGGTAGAAGAAATTCTAACTCCTCAGGTTGTGTAATGTTCATCCCTTGTTGCATTGGCTTACCCTACTTCTTATGCTAGAACATCCTAGTACCACTACTAGATAATATGCTTATTTCCGTGCCTTGTATGATAAGCATACTTTCTTGCTGACCATACTTTTGCAAGCTTTGGAATACGCTGCCTCACAAATATGGAGTATCATTTATATAGCGGAATTTCATGGTTAACCCAGATAGTATAAGAAGTGCACTTACACTGTTTTTGAATATATGAATGAAATATTTGTAAATTTCAGTGTTTGATTCTAATTATACATAGATCTCAAAACTTTCACGTTTGTATGGCAGTAATCATATTGTGAATGTTACTTAGCTATTAAAAGGTGTTGTCCCACCCTGTCATTATATTTATCTATTCTGTAGCACTCATATAATACATTAAAAAAGTATTGAAAACCTTAATAACAGTGTATTGACATGAATAAAATTTCAATTTATTTAGGATTATATTGTAAGTGTATCATAATGTACCTTATGTTCATATTCCATCTCAGCAATGGACAGGGGAGAAGCGAGACGGCAGATGGCTGCTACGGTGGTCATACTCGTCGTGCTGACTCTAGAGCGTCTTGCGTATTACGCACTTGCCACAAACTTCTTCCTTTTTCTAAACAAGGTTAGTTGAAATGCTTGTTTAGTATTTTTATTAAAGATCCTTTCCCACTTACCCTGTGGATAACCCAACTCAAGCAGGGTATTGGTGAGTAATTGTGGTAGCTCTTTATCCCCAAGGAGCTAAGAGTTATAATTTAGCTTCTGGTGAATGTGTGTGCTTTGACTTGGCCACCCCATAACAAGGGAAATTCGACCATTGTATATTTACTGTATTTAATATTTGTATAAAATGTTTAAATAACTTACTTGTATAAAATTTACTTGTTTAGTATTAATATTAAAGGTTTAGATGTTTGTTAGGCACTTAGTTTGTACAACATTTAATATGTTTGTTGTTTTATTTTAATATGGAGTAGTTTTAAGTTAAACTCTTAAGAAATATAGTTTGAAATTTTAATTCTTATCATATATATATATATATATATATATATATATATATATATATATATATATATATATATATATATATATATATATATATATATATATATATATATATATATATATATATATATATATATATATATATATATATATATATATATATATATATATATATATATATATATATATATATATATATATATATACAGTATATATATATATATATATATATATATATATATATATATATATATATATATATATATATATATATATATATATATATATATATATATATATATATATATATATATATATATATATATATATATATATATATAATAAAAATAACTTCATGCACATGGAAGTAATTGTATTAGTCATGTACATGATATTGGGTGAATTGTCTTGCTGTTGAATGGGTGTGTTTTGACTGGGACACCGACCTTACAAGGGGGACACACACACAAGATAAACGTACAATAAAGCTAAAGCACGTTGTATATGAATTATAATGTTGAATAATTGTAAAACATTTTCTTGTTCAGGGTCCCTGGCAAGGTCATCAAGCATGGGATTCCTTAGATGCAATGAATGCTGTGTTTGTCCTGGCTGGAGTCTCTTACATGTCAGCTCTGCTTGGAGGGTAAATATAGCATTC
>JAXCGZ010010662.1:15000-22934 GCA_037179515.1 Halocaridina rubra | reverse complement strand
CGCTTTCACACTAATAAAATTGGTTTTACAAAATTCTGAGAGGGCAACATGAGCCTTCTTTGTTTAATTTAGGACTAGATTTTGAAATAAATAATGACTCTGCTATCCTGATTTCATTTTCGCTTTTTCCTCTGCATATTATTTTGAAATTATTTATACTGAAATTGCACTTACAGACATTAGAACAGTGTTCTCAAATGCTTGAGTTTACTGGAGCTGACAATGGTTTTCCAGTACGACAAGATGACCCGTGGTGTTCGTGGTATCTAACCAATACACATTTCTTAGTTGAGCCAACATATGCTAGTTGGCATTTGGGGCAGTTAAATTGGTAAACTACCATCGAACAAAACGAGTCAAGTAACTTGCCCTTATGGATTACATAATTTTTAAGCTTATGGTTGTTATAAAATAAAATGAATGGTTTAATAAGAGGGTAGTATCTGTAAAAAATTCTAGTTAATTGCTTTTTTAGGTAATGGTTTAAATTATCATTAAAGTAGGGCAATTTTATATACATCTGCATCTTTTTAGGACCCTCTTTTACAAGTTTGGGGCAGAAAATCTTATTAAGAAAATTTCTAAGATGTTTATAAAATTTTCTTGGTGGATATCCATTTGTAACAAAGAAACTAAGTAGGAAATCCATTTCATTGTGAAAATTAATATAAGTAGATGATAATCTATATGCTCTATATAACAATGTACAAAATGAATTATGTTTAAAATTTTCGAAGCAACAGCTTATGAAATTTACGCCAAGTCCAGAAAATGATGGTTTTCTGTAAATGCTTATATCTAATTTGTTATTTTGTCTCATAATTAGCATATCTAGAAACAAGATTTTATTATCATTCTCTACCTCCATTGTAAACTTTATTTTATTGTGCTTGTCGTTCATATAGTTAAAAAACTTTTGGGCATGTTCTTGTTTTCTAAAGATCACAAACGTATCATCAACGTATCTTTTATAAAAAGTAGGTTTGAACTCTTCAGGACTCATTTAACCAGGATGTTTCATGAAAACATAAAAATATGTTAGATAAGGTAGCAGATAATGGACATCCCATTGTCAGTCCGTTAGTTTGTTTGTAGTAAATGTCAATGAACAAGAAGTATGAGTCTCCCACGGCTAAATTCAGCATTTTCTTGAACAACAAACGGTCCATGCCCCGAAAACTATTATCATTCTCATACATCGGATTGGTAGCGACGTCTACAGCTTCACTAACAGGTACATTAGTGTAGAGAGACGTGGTGTCAAGGCTAACAATGAATGCATTGTCATCTAATCTTAAGACTTTCACGTCATTGAAAAATTCATATGAATTCGACATTGAGTAATTGTTCATAGTGAGATGTTCTAGATGAGGTACGAGAAATTTTGATAAATTATAATTAAAAGTCTTGAATGATGAGAGTACAGGACGGAGGGGAATATTCACTTTGTGCAGTTTTGGTAATACATACATAATTCCTGGATTGGAATCTGATGCATATATTGATCTGTATTCCTCATCTGATATGCATTTCTTTTGATATATTTGTTTTAAAAACCTTTTAAGTTTATCCTCCAGTAACAAATTATTTTTCATTGCATTTACATTAGTAATTCTCTCAAATGTTGCTGTATCATTCAAAATTTCACCCATTTTATTCAAATAGTCCTCCTTGTTTAAGATAATCACTCCTCTGCCTTTATCTGGTTTGCAAATTATAATATTTTTGTCTTGTCTAAGTCGCTTGAGTAACATAAAATCAGATTTGCTAAACAAGCTATTTCTTGCATCTGCATTATTTCGGGATTTATTTAAAATATCATTGTGCACGGCTTTTATATTGGCAGTTATTTATGATTTCATGAAACATCCTGGTTAAATGATTGTCCTGAAGAGTTCAAACCTACTTTTTATAAAAGATACGTTGATGATACGTTTGTGATCTTTAGAAAACAAGAACATGCCCAAAAGTCTTTTAACTATATGAACGACAAGCACAATAAAATAAAGTTTACAATGGAGGTAGAGAATGATAATAAAATCTCGTTTCTAGATATGCTAATTATGAGACAAAATAACAAATTTGATATAAGCATTTACAGAAAACCATCATTTTCTGGACTTGGCGTAAATTTCATAAGTTGTTGCTACGAAAATTTCAAACATAATTCATTTTGTACAATGTTATATAGAGCATATAGATTATTATCTACTTATATTAATTTTCACAATGAAATAGATTTCCTACTTGGTTTCTTTGTTACAAATGGATATCCACCCAGCAAATTTTATAAACATCTTAGAAATTTTCTAAATAAGATTTTCTGCCCCAAACTTGTAAAAAAGGGTCCTAAAAAGATGCAGATGTATATAAAATTGCCCTACTTTAATGATAATTTAAACCATTACCTAAAAAAGCAATTAACTAGAATTTTTTACAGATACTACCCTCTTATTAAACCATTCATTTTATTTTATAACAACCATAAGCTTAAAAATTATGTAATCCATAAGGGCAAGTTACTTGACTCGTTTTGTTCGATGGTAGTTTAGCAATTTAACTGCCCCAAATGCCAACTAGCATATGTTGGCTCAACTAAGAAATGTGTATTGGTTAGATACCACGAACACCACGGGTCATCTTGTCGTACTGGAAAACCATAGTCAGCTCCAGTAAACTCAAGCATTCGAGAACACTGTTCTAATGTCTGTAAGTGCAATTTCAGTATAAATAATTTCAAAATTATATGCGGAGGAAAAAGCGAAATATATGTAAATTTCATTAATTTGTGTGAATGTGTTGTATATATATATTTTACTTTTTTACAACTATAATTGTGTTTGATTAGAGTAACTGCTCAAGTATATATTTTTTTTCACTCTTCCATAGGCACATTATTATGAACACAGTGGATGTTTGAAACGTTGTGTTGGGATGTATTATAAGGTGATTAAATAAATTAGACATGTTCTACGATGTTTGCTTGGACCGTTCCTGCCCTTCAGTTTATTATAAGACTAAGATTTCCCATAGACTAACGGATATCAGATATAATAATAATAATAATAATAATAATAATAATAATAATAATAATAATAATAATAATAATAATAATGATAATGATAATGATAATGATAATGATAATGATAATGATAATGATAATAATAATAATAATAATAATAATAATAATAATACAAATAACAATAACAATAACAATAACAATAACAATAACAATAACAATAACAATAACAATAACAATAACAATAACAATAACAATAACAATAACAATAATAATAACAATAATAATAATAATAATAATAATAATAATAATAATAATAATAATAATAATGAAAATTATAATAATAGTAATTACAATAATACATAATACTAATAATAACAATAATAATAACAATAATAGATAATAATAATAACAATAACAATAACAATAACAATAACAATAACAATAACAATAACAATAACAATAACAATAACAACAACAATAACAATAATAATAACAATAATAATAATAATAATAATAATAGCAATAACAATAACAATAACAATAACAATAACAATAATAATAATAATAATAATAATAATAATAATAATAATAATAATAATAATAATAATAATAATAATAATAATAATAATAATAATAATAATAATAATAATAATAATAATAATAATAATAATAATAATAATAATAATAATAATAATAATAATAATAATAATAATAATAATAATAATAATAATAATAATAATAATAATAATAATAATAATAATAATAATTATTATTATAATAATGATAATAATAATAATAATGATAATAATAATAATAATAATAATAATAATAATAATAATAATAATAATAATAATAATAATAATAATAATAATTGTAATAATAATAATATTAAAAATAATATAATAATAATAATTATAATGATAACAATAATAACAATGATAATAATAATAATAATAATAATTATAATAATAATAATCATAATAATAATAATAATAATAATAATAATAATAATAATAATAATAATAATAATAATAATAATAATAATAATAATAATAACAATAATAATAATAATAATAATAATAATAATAATAATAATAATAATAATAATAATAATAATAATAATAATAATAATAATAATAATAATAATAATAATAATAATAATAATAATAATAAAATTAATAATGATAATCATAATAATAAAAATAATAAAAATAATAATAATTACAATAATAATAATAATAATATTAATAATAATAATAATAATAATAATAATAATAATAATAATAATAATAATAATAATAATAATAATAATAATAATAATAATAATAATAATAATAATAATAATAATAATAATAATAATAATAATAATAATAATAATAATAATAATAATAATAATAATAATAATAATAATAATAATAATAATAATAATAATAATAATAATAATAATAATAATAATAATAATAATAATAATAATAATAATAATAATAATAATAATAATAATAATAATAATAATAATAATAATAATAATAATAATAATAATAATAATAATAATAATAATAATAATAATAATAATAATAATAATAATAATAATAATAATAATAATAATAATAATAATAATAATAATAATAATAATAATAATAATAATAATAATAATAATAATAATAATAATAATAATAATAATAACAATAATAATAATAATAATAATAATAATAATAATAATAATAATAATAATAATAATAATAATAATAATAATAATAATAATAATAATAATAATAATAATGATAATAATAATAATGATAATAAAAAACTGAAGGGCAAAATGGTCCAAGCAAACATTGTAGAACATAATTAATTTATTTAATCTCCTTATAATACATCCCAACACAACGTTTCAAACATCCTCTGTGTTCATAATCATGTACCTATGAAAGACTGAAAAAAAATATATATTTGAGCAGTTACTCTAATTAAACACAATTATAGTTGTAAAAATGAAAAATATATATATACAGCACATTTACACAAATTAATAAAATTTTCATATATCTAAATGTATGTAGAAATAAAAGAAAAACGCTTTCACACTAATAAAATTGGTTTTACAAAATTCTGAGAGGGCAACATGAGCCTTCTTTGTTTAATTTAGGACTAGATTTTGAAATAAATAATGACTCTGCTATCCTGATTTCATTTTCGCTTTTTCCTCTGCATATTATTTTGAAATTATTTATACTGAAATTGCACTTACAGACATTAGAACAGTGTTCTCAAATGCTTGAGTTTACTGGAGCTGACAATGGTTTTCCAGTACGACAAGATGACCCGTGGTGTTCGTGGTATCTAACCAATACACATTTCTTAGTTGAGCCAACATATGCTAGTTGGCATTTGGGGCAGTTAAATTGGTAAACTACCATCGAACAAAACGAGTCAAGTAACTTGCCCTTATGGATTACATAATTTTTAAGCTTATGGTTGTTATAAAATAAAATGAATGGTTTAATAAGAGGGTAGTATCTGTAAAAAATTCTAGTTAATTGCTTTTTTAGGTAATGGTTTAAATTATCATTAAAGTAGGGCAATTTTATATACATCTGCATCTTTTTAGGACCCTCTTTTACAAGTTTGGGGCAGAAAATCTTATTAAGAAAATTTCTAAGATGTTTATAAAATTTTCTTGGTGGATATCCATTTGTAACAAAGAAACTAAGTAGGAAATCCATTTCATTGTGAAAATTAATATAAGTAGATGATAATCTATATGCTCTATATAACAATGTACAAAATGAATTATGTTTAAAATTTTCGAAGCAACAGCTTATGAAATTTACGCCAAGTCCAGAAAATGATGGTTTTCTGTAAATGCTTATATCTAATTTGTTATTTTGTCTCATAATTAGCATATCTAGAAACAAGATTTTATTATCATTCTCTACCTCCATTGTAAACTTTATTTTATTGTGCTTGTCGTTCATATAGTTAAAAAACTTTTGGGCATGTTCTTGTTTTCTAAAGATCACAAACGTATCATCAACGTATCTTTTATAAAAAGTAGGTTTGAACTCTTCAGGACTCATTTAACCAGGATGTTTCATGAAAACATAAAAATATGTTAGATAAGGTAGCAGATAATGGACATCCCATTGTCAGTCCGTTAGTTTGTTTGTAGTAAATGTCAATGAACAAGAAGTATGAGTCTCCCACGGCTAAATTCAGCATTTTCTTGAACAACAAACGGTCCATGCCCCGAAAACTATTATCATTCTCATACATCGGATTGGTAGCGACGTCTACAGCTTCACTAACAGGTACATTAGTGTAGAGAGACGTGGTGTCAAGGCTAACAATGAATGCATTGTCATCTAATCTTAAGACTTTCACGTCATTGAAAAATTCATATGAATTCGACATTGAGTAATTGTTCATAGTGAGATGTTCTAGATGAGGTACGAGAAATTTTGATAAATTATAATTAAAAGTCTTGAATGATGAGAGTACAGGACGGAGGGGAATATTCACTTTGTGCAGTTTTGGTAATACATACATAATTCCTGGATTGGAATCTGATGCATATATTGATCTGTATTCCTCATCTGATATGCATTTCTTTTGATATATTTGTTTTAAAAACCTTTTAAGTTTATCCTCCAGTAACAAATTATTTTTCATTGCATTTACATTAGTAATTCTCTCAAATGTTGCTGTATCATTCAAAATTTCACCCATTTTATTCAAATAGTCCTCCTTGTTTAAGATAATCACTCCTCTGCCTTTATCTGGTTTGCAAATTATAATATTTTTGTCTTGTCTAAGTCGCTTGAGTAACATAAAATCAGATTTGCTAAACAAGCTATTTCTTGCATCTGCATTATTTCGGGATTTATTTAAAATATCATTGTGCACGGCTTTTATATTGGCAGTTATTTATGATTTCATGAAACATCCTGGTTAAATGATTGTCCTGAAGAGTTCAAACCTACTTTTTATAAAAGATACGTTGATGATACGTTTGTGATCTTTAGAAAACAAGAACATGCCCAAAAGTTTTTTAACTATATGAACGACAAGCACAATAAAATAAAGTTTACAATGGAGGTAGAGAATGATAATAAAATCTCGTTTCTAGATATGCTAATTATGAGACAATATAACAAATTTGATATAAGCATTTACAGAAAACCATCATTTTCTGGACTTGGCGTAAATTTCATAAGTTGTTGCTACGAAAATTTCAAACATAATTCATTTTGTACAATGTTATATAGAGCATATAGATTATTATCTACTTATATTAATTTTCACAATGAAATAGATTTCCTACTTGGTTTCTTTGTTACAAATGGATATCCACCCAGCAAATTTTATAAACATCTTAGAAATTTTCTAAATAAGATTTTCTGCCCCAAACTTGTAAAAAAGGGTCCTAAAAAGATGCAGATGTATATAAAATTGCCCTACTTTAATGATAATTTAAACCATTACCTAAAAAAGCAATTAACTAGAATTTTTTACAGATACTACCCTCTTATTAAACCATTCATTTTATTTTATAACAACCATAAGCTTAAAAATTATGTAATCCATAAGGGCAAGTTACTTGACTCGTTTTGTTCGATGGTAGTTTAGCAATTTAACTGCCCCAAATGCCAACTAGCATATGTTGGCTCAACTAAGAAATGTGTATTGGTTAGATACCACGAACACCACGGGTCATCTTGTCGTACTGGAAAACCATAGTCAGCTCCAGTAAACTCAAGCATTCGAGAACACTGTTCTAATGTCTGTAAGTGCAATTTCAGTATAAATAATTTCAAAATTATATGCGGAGGAAAAAGCGAAATATATGTAAATTTCATTAATTTGTGTGAATGTGTTGTATATATATATTTTACTTTTTTACAACTATAATTGT
>JAXCGZ010010662.1:5000-10000 GCA_037179515.1 Halocaridina rubra | reverse complement strand
CCTTATCTACATTGAACTTAACTTGTTCTTTTCGTCCTCTTTTGCATTCCAAGTCTCTGCTGCACACAATGCTGTTGCACAATCACACCTTTATATATGCTTCTCTTTGTATTAATTCTCAAATACCTGTTTCTCATAACACTTTTTAACCTGCCTAGACTTTTACTTGCTTTTTTCACACTATGACTTTCCTCCACCTCCACTCATCCATGCCTTGATATGTGCAATTCTAGATACTTAAAATTCTTAGCTTCTTGCATTCAATCTGTCAACATTAACAGTCCTCGTGCATATTATGCCTTTACTTTTACCAATATTCACCTACAACTTTCTTCTTTCTTATACCCTAACAAACTCAGTCACCATATGATTCAGTTCATTTTCAGAATCAGACAGCAGTGCTGTGTCATCAGTGAACAGCTACTCATTCAATTATCACAATCTTCCATACCCACCCAATAATACCAAGCCTCTGTCTAATTCTCTTTTAATTACTTCTTAACCACTCCAACAATATGTATATTGAACAATCATAGCAATATTACACAACCTTGGCGTAACATTACATTCACCCAAAACAATCACTTACACCATTGTAGACTCTCACACATACTCTAGTATTTATGTAAAAACTCTTCACCACACTCAGTGAACTTCCTCTTATTCCATACAGTAGCAACACACTCCACAATGCCTCTCTATCAAAACTATCATACATTGTCTCTAAGTCCATAAAAGCCCAAAAAGTGTACCTACCTTTCTCTAAAACTTTCCATACACTTGTCTTATCACAAGCACCTGATCCACACATACTCTTCCTCTACTGAATGTATACTCTTCTTTCCCAATTAATCTCTCAGTACCTTTCCCAATTCTCTCGATTAAAACTCTTTCATATACCTTACCAACTAGACTCAACAAACTAATTCCTCTAAAACTACTACACTCATACTTATCCACTTTCCCTGTGAAAAGTGGAACTAAATATGCACTCATCCAATCAACTGGGACCCTCCTTCTCTTGAAGCATACATTCAGCAACCTAATCATCCATTCTACTAATGCCTCCCCACCTTTTGACAGGCATTCAACATTGTTCTCAAGTGCCAAATGTATCTCCTCTTTTGTTATTTCTCTATCGATATCATTACCTAACACTGACATTTTCCATTCATTTCCTACATCAACAATCTTTGCCTCTCTGTAAATTTCCTCATTTACCAGTTTCTTGAAATAATCAGCCCATCTCTCTCTCAACTACTTTTAGTCTACTAGCAATTGCCCATATGCTCCTCTCAGCGTCTCCTGCCTACCAGACTTCTTTACACACTCTTTTCACTTCCTTCCAAAATATCTTTGTATTCCTTTCTAAATCCTCAGACAAGCATCTACTCCACCTTACGTCGCTTCTCTCTTTGCCTCCCTCACCACTCATTTCACTAACCTCCTCCCTGAACTTTGCCTTTCATCTGCCTTTACATTACCTATCTGCAACCAAATCTCAAATGTCTGATTCTTTTCAGCCAGTACTGCACTTCTCCCTCCTTCCACTATTTACTGCATATCCTTGTGCTTTCATGTGTTAGTCTCCTTCCATACCCAGCCTCTGCACAATTCAAAACTTCCTCCTTGAAATAATTTCATTCTTCTATCACTCCCTCTTCCACTCTCTCTTTCACTGCATTCTACACATTCCTCAGATTAGCCTTATTCTCAGTATTTCTCTTTCTTATTTAGTTCATTTACATTTAGCAACGTTCATCTTCTATTATTTTTCCTCTCTCTCCAGTTTTCTCCCACTCTCACTCTACTTTCCACTAAATAATGATAAGATATTCTTTCACTGGCTCCTCTTGGTACATTGACATCCAATACTCTTCCAATCACCCTCTTGTCCACCACAACATAATCCATTAATGCTCTGTCCGCACCTCTATCATTATCTACTCTAACCCATGTGTGCTTCTTCACATCCTTCTTTTTTAATTCAGAATTGACAATCAATATATCCCTCAATGCACATTATTATAATATTCTTTGCACACTCAGTCCTACCAAATACTCCATACTTCCAGATTGCACCATGCACTGAGTCTCTCCCTCCTCTAGCATTCAAATCTCCCATCAACAGATTCAAATTCATTCCCAGGTCTTCCACACACTTGTTCAATTTCATTCAAAATCCTTCACATTCTTCCTCAAATCTTTCACCATCAGGGTCATATGCACTCATAAACGTCCAAACTTCTCATCGCAGTCTCATTTCAGCCAAAATTATTCGAGGTGATACGTCCTTCCATTCCACCAAACGCTTATCTGTCTTTTCACTTACCAACAGAACCACACCCTCTCTTTATATCCCTCTCTCAACTCCAGGCACACTACCTACAACACTCACAAATGTAATCTCACCATTCTCATTCGCTCAGTGCAAGCATATTTATCTTCCTCTCAACAAACATACAACCTTTCTCTTGCCTCTTACTTTCACTCACATCACAACCATGCACATTCAAAGACCCAATTACTAAGATTCTAATTGGATCTCTCCGGCCCAGAATACCAAGCCTCTGTCTAATTCTCTTTTAATTACTTCTTAACCACTCCAACAATATGTATATTGAACAATCATAGCAATATTACACAACCTTGGCGTAACATTACATTCACCCAAAACAATCACTTACACCATTGTAGACTCTCACACATACTCTAGTATTTATGTAAAAACTCTTCACCACACTCAGTGAACTTCCTCTTATTCCATACAGTAGCAACACACTCCACAATGCCTCTCTATCAAAACTATCATACATTGTCTCTAAGTCCATAAAAGCCCAAAAAGTGTACCTACCTTTCTCTAAAACTTTCCATACACTTGTCTTATCACAAGCACCTGATCCACACATACTCTTCCTCTACTGAATGTATACTCTTCTTTCCCAATTAATCTCTCAGTACCTTTCCCAATTCTCTCGATTAAAACTCTTTCATATACCTTACCAACTAGACTCAACAAACTAATTCCTCTAAAACTACTACACTCATACTTATCCACTTTCCCTGTGAAAAGTGGAACTAAATATGCACTCATCCAATCAACTGGGACCCTCCTTCTCTTGAAGCATACATTCAGCAACCTAATCATCCATTCTACTAATGCCTCCCCACCTTTTGACAGGCATTCAACATTGTTCTCAAGTGCCAAATGTATCTCCTCTTTTGTTATTTCTCTATCGATATCATTACCTAACACTGACATTTTCCATTCATTTCCTACATCAACAATCTTTGCCTCTCTGTAAATTTCCTCATTTACCAGTTTCTTGAAATAATCAGCCCATCTCTCTCTCAACTACTTTTAGTCTACTAGCAATTGCCCATATGCTCCTCTCAGCGTCTCCTGCCTACCAGACTTCTTTACACACTCTTTTCACTTCCTTCCAAAATATCTTTGTATTCCTTTCTAAATCCTCAGACAAGCATCTACTCCACCTTACGTCGCTTCTCTCTTTGCCTCCCTCACCACTCATTTCACTAACCTCCTCCCTGAACTTTGCCTTTCATCTGCCTTTACATTACCTATCTGCAACCAAATCTCAAATGTCTGATTCTTTTCAGCCAGTACTGCACTTCTCCCTCCTTCCACTATTTACTGCATATCCTTGTGCTTTCATGTGTTAGTCTCCTTCCATACCCAGCCTCTGCACAATTCAAAACTTCCTCCTTGAAATAATTTCATTCTTCTATCACTCCCTCTTCCACTCTCTCTTTCACTGCATTCTGCACATTCCTCAGATTAGCCTTATTCTCAGTATTTCTCTTTCTTATTTAGTTCATTTACATTTAGCAACGTTCATCTTCTATTATTTTTCCTCTCTCTCCAGTTTTCTCCCACTCTCACTCTACTTTCCACTAAATAATGATAAGATATTCTTTCACTGGCTCCTCTTGGTACATTGACATCCAATACTCTTCCAATCACCCTCTTGTCCACCACAACATAATCCATTAATGCTCTGTCCGCACCTCTATCATTATCTACTCTAACCCATGTGTGCTTCTTCACATCCTTCTTTTTTAATTCAGAATTGACAATCAATATATCCCTCAATGCACATTATTATAATATTCTTTGCACACTCAGTCCTACCAAATACTCCATACTTCCAGATTGCACCATGCACTGAGTCTCTCCCTCCTCTAGCATTCAAATCTCCCATCAACAGATTCAAATTCATTCCCAGGTCTTCCACACACTTGTTCAATTTCATTCAAAATCCTTCACATTCTTCCTCAAATCTTTCACCATCAGGGTCATATGCACTCATAAACGTCCAAACTTCTCATCGCAGTCTCATTTCAGCCAAAATTATTCGAGGTGATACGTCCTTCCATTCCACCAAACGCTTATCTGTCTTTTCACTTACCAACAGAACCACACCCTCTCTTTATATCCCTCTCTCAACTCCAGGCACACTACCTACAACACTCACAAATGTAATCTCACCATTCTCATTCGCTCAGTGCAAGCATATTTATCTTCCTCTCAACAAGCATACAACCTTTCTCTTGCCTCTTACTTTCACTCACATCACAACCATGCACATTCAAAGACCCAATTACTAAGATTCTAATTGGATCTCTCCGGCCCAGAATACCCCAGTGTTTCTTGGGTTGTAGTAGGATGACAATACAGAGAAGGAGATTCCCAGTCCTCCCCGCTAATCCCATTTAGTCAACATTTATGACATGCTAGAGAACACGAAATCTTTGTTTCCTTCCACCCCAAAGGAAAAACTACCTAAATGCAAGTCTGTGTCATGACACAACCAAATACCCAGAAGCACTGGTTCTATGGTCAATCACTCTGGTGTAGTTTAGATAGACATGACAAGAACCAAAAGAAAAAACACATTTATCTACACTGATACTTCCAATGAGCCTGTCAACCAAGGACATGATAATAATAATAATAATAATAATAATAATAATAATAA
>JAXCGZ010010661.1:15000-17500 GCA_037179515.1 Halocaridina rubra | reverse complement strand
ATGATAATAATAACATTAGTAATAATAATAATAATAACAATAATAATAATAATAATAATAATGATAATAATAATAATAATAATAATAATAATAATAACACGTACATGCATATGGCCCCATTCCCTCTTGTAAGGGGGTGGCCGAGCCAAGAAACACATTCACCACAATCCACACATACCTAAACTACTACTATTAGCTCCATTGGGATAAAGGGTTGTATACATTCCCCTACCACCCTGCTAGGGTCACCCACAATGTAGGCAGGGAAGGATATTCTTCTTCTTCTTCTTCTTCTTCTTATTATTATTATTATTATTATTATTATTATTATTATTATTATTATTATTATTATTATTATTATTATTATTATT
This sequence comes from Halocaridina rubra, assembly GCA_037179515.1. Classification (NCBI taxonomy): domain Eukaryota; kingdom Metazoa; phylum Arthropoda; class Malacostraca; order Decapoda; family Atyidae; genus Halocaridina; species Halocaridina rubra. The sequence goes on along the minus strand of JAXCGZ010010661.1, from coordinate 17,129 downwards.
ATTATTATTATTATTATTATTATTACTAATATTTCAGGGGGACAAAGCACACAGTTCTATATTCCTTATAGCTCCAACCCGGTCTGTGTCCACCCCATTCACTGGAAATAATTGTGACATATAAAACGAATAATTAGGGTAAACAGAGGAACACGGTGAATAAAATAACCCAGTATAAACTCATTACATTCCTCGTAATACGCCCTAAAGAGTTGTACATTCTGCATGCAAAGAGCGGGAACGCTGGGCTGTCTTTAGCCTACCTAACCGCAGCCTAAATAATTCATTCTGTATCGGTCACTCTCGCTATTCACAGATTCAGTAGGACAATTGGCCGAAATTAGACTCATTCTGTACCTTCTCACAGTAAGCATTCTATGCAAGTATGATAAAATCCCGTTAGCTAAGTAGACCAGAAAATTGGTCATATATATATATATATATATATATATATATATATATATATATATATATATATATATATATATATATATATATATATATATATATATATATATATATATATATATATATATATATATATATATTTAACCAGAGACACTAGTTTTAAAGGTTTGGGTAGTGTGATCCCTCGCTTTGTAACCACTGTCGACTCAGCATTCTCTATGACTTCAACAATTGAATGTGTGGAATCAGTGGTTGAACAATATCTTTCCAAGTATGGGCTTGTGTAGAGTATAGATTGTCCCTCCAATATATTTGTCTAATAATAATAATGTTTGTTCCGGTTTTACGTAAAGGAATCCCTTTTTTACCTAGGGCTGGGACGGTTGCCTTCTTTCAAAGGACTTGTTTTGGCAGATGTAATCGTTACCCTGAGTGCATGCCTTTGCTAACCTCAGACCGTGACGGGGCGTAAACCCTCTACCTGACGACTCAGAGTCGCGGGCTCTACCGCTTGCGCCACGGTGACTACTTTGTCTAATAATAATAATAATAATAATAATAATAATAATAATAATAATAATAATAATAATAAATGCACTGCAATTACGCATTTTTAAACGTTTTCATATAATCTACCTCCTATCGTCGGGATTCGAACTATGGATCTTTAGAACAGAAGTGCACAGCTTAGTGAGCTGAGCCACGGAGGAGAAAAAGATGAGAAACTTAAATTTCTACTTTATTAACTTCTATATAAGTTCCAGTTTTCCCTCTTTTACATCTTTGTCGCTCACTGCACTAAGCTGCGGCCACCTGTTCTCAAGGTCCCTGGTTCGAATTCCAAAGGTAGGAGATAAAATACTTGAAAACAATAACCATTAGACAGTATTGGGAATTTTCCAAACTTTCAAGATTTCGGAAAAAATCTCAACTAAAGCGAGTCTAACTTCCTCCGACAATGGACTTTCCTTGTATATTTTTTTCCATAGAAAAGGCTATGGAATCTATATATTCATTACCGATACACTAGGGAAAAATAAAAATATGGAAGGGTAATTCGATTACCTATTGGAATATGAAAAAATGTGAAAACCCCCCAGAACCCCATGTGCAGTTAAATAACCCCGTAACCTGTTAGATTTTTAGGTTAGGTTAGGTTAAGTTTGGTGACCTGCCCTGTATACGCAATTAAAATGGGAGAAAATATAGATCCCCGTACATCAAATAATCTTGTAAATTGCTGGGTTCGGTTAGGTTAAGTTAGGTTAACACCTAACCTAACCTATACTTACCCAACCTAACAATTTATAGGTAAATGTACTAGGAGTTATTTTTACTTGATCTGATAAACGAAATCTATCCGAGAAAACATGAAAGTTATCGAGTATACAGAATAACTGAATCCAAAGTCTGAATATGTGAACAATATCAACAAAGAAGTTTCTTAGATAATGGACGTTCGCAAACGACAGGAGAGCAATCCTGCGCATGACTTACCCGGATGTGGACAACACGCCGTCTACCTTCTGAATCTCTTCACGTGTTGCTTTTTATATCACTTTAGAACACTTGGAAATACCTCAAACGCCCACTAACTCTCACTGACTTGATGATGTACCATCGCATTTGCATTTATATATAATAACACCTGACTATATGATGGAATTAGGTAAATAAGTAATAGATTTATAGAACTGTCATAAAAGCCTCATAAGAAACAA
>JAXCGZ010010661.1:0-2500 GCA_037179515.1 Halocaridina rubra | reverse complement strand
AATTGATCTTATAATTACCAATACACCTAGTTTTATAGTTCACCACGATGTCTTACCTTGTCCTGTAGGAGACCACGAGCTTCTAATAGCTACAGTTAATGTCAGGAAGGAAAAGAGACCGCCAATTGTTAAAACTTTCCGCTCTCTTGAGAATTATTCTCAAAATTGTTTCTGTGACACTCTTCTTAATGAATACAACATTTTAAATTCAATACTAACTACAGATTGTGTAAATTATCAAGTTTCTACTTTTACTGATGTTTTTACGAGATGTTTAAATGAATGTGCCCCTCTTACAACCAAAGTCATGACACGCCCTCCTGCCCCGTGGATTGACTCTCAGTTAAAAGAGCAAATGAAAAGGAGAGATGACCTCCTAAGGCAATTTAAATCTGATAGACAAAACTCCGAGATGGAAAGAGCCTATAGAAGAGAAAGAAACCTTACTAAAACAATGTTGTCCGAAAAGAAGAAAAATCATTTCAGGGAAGAATTTTCCAAGTATAGGGGAAATATCAAAGGAACTTGGAATGTTATAAAAAGAATAATTCCTGCAAATAAGGAAATCTTAGAAAATTCTGACCTTCTCAGTGATAATGTGGAAAAGCGAGTGAATGATTTTAATAAGTATTTTGCTAAAATAGGTAAGTCCACATATGAAAAGTCCCAAGATAATAATGACTTGATTATTAATCAACCACATAATTGCCAGCCTCCAGCTGAAAGAAATATTATCAATAATTTTAGACCGCACGCAATCGATTTAGTCACACTTATTCTTGTCATAAAGAACCTCAAACCAACAAACTCTTGTGGTTCCGATGGGATACAACTTCGCTTCCTAATTGACTCATTGCCAGTTACAGTATTTTTCATTTTAGTCATTGTTAATACATCCATTGTTACAGGCATTTATCCTAACCTCTGGAAGCATCCCTATATCATCCCCGTTTTTAAGAGTGGAGATACTAATAATGTTGAAAATTATAGGCCAATCTCTCTTCTCAGCATCCTGTCTAAAATACTTGAGAAGGTAGTTGCCACCCAGTTAATAAATTTCCTTGAATCAAATTGTCTATTATGTGAGGAACAACACGGTTTTCGGCCTAAACTTTCGACCGAGACGGCCCTACTTAAAATTACTGATAAAATTTATAGTAATATTGAAAATAAGAAAATATCACTTTTATTATTGTTAGATTTGTCTAAAGCATTTGACAGTGTACACCATCAAATTCTAATGACCAAACTTTCCAAAGTTTATGTTGACTCGTTTTGGTTCGAAAATTATCTGAAAGATCGAATTCAATCAGTTCGAATGGGCTCGACTCTCTCTTCTTCTTTAGATATCAGTTTTGGCGTTCCTCAGGGTTCAATTTTGGGTCCTCTGCTTTTCCTAATATATGTTAATGATTTACCTCAATTTATAAGAGATTGCCTACTTGTTATGTATGCTGATGACACCCAGATTATGCTTACTGGTGACATTGATAGAATTCCTGAAATCTTAAAAAGGGCTGAAGATATATTAAACTGTGCCAAAAGTTATTTTAACAGTAATGGTCTTTTACTGAACGAAAATAAAACTAAATTTGTTATTTTTGGATCAAATCAATACCTGTCCCGCATTCCTGAGAACATCAGTATAAATTTCAACAATGTTTCACTCTTCCCATCTCATAAGGTTAAAAATCTAGGAGTTATTATGGACAGTACCATGACATTTAATTTTCATATCGATGAACTACATAAAAAAGTGAACGGGACCCTTATTTACTTGAACAGAGTCTATGAAAGATTCGAGCCTGATTGTAGGGTAATTGTAGTACAAACATTGATTTTAAGTATTCTCAACTACTGTCTGAGTGTTTGGGGTTCCACGACTAAGACCCAGATGTTACGAGTGAAAAGGCTCCAGAATTTTGCTGCAAGAGTTGCCATAGGGGGGGGTGCATAAATATGATCACGTGACTCCCCTCTTTGAGAGATTGGGTTGGCTAAGGATGGACATGAAGTTCATATATAATATCTGTCTTTTAGTTTTTAAAATAAATCATGGAATATTACCGGAATGGCTCTTCTCATTGCCAACAGTTAATCAAGTGCGTATCAATAACGTCAACACCAGATATCAGAATTCTTTTTACGTGCCCAGAACTTCCACTGATATTGGGGCAAGAGCCTTAAATGTAATGGGCCCGAGACTTTGGAACTCTTTACCCGCAAACTTAAGAAGCTGTCAAACATTACCCTCATTTAAATCTCATCTTTTAAATCACCTACTTAATAAGTGATTTTAGTCTCATTATTATCCTCCCATTGGGTAGACGAAGTGTACGTATGGTTATTTTAATGTGTAAATATTTTGATTATGTGCTTTGCAAATTTCATTTGTTTCATTTTGACATTTTACATTTGTAATTTGTAATTAGATTAATTATCATGTAATAGCCATTTTTGATGGAATAAAGTTTTTTGACTTTGACTTTGACTTTGACTT
>JAXCGZ010010660.1:0-23004 GCA_037179515.1 Halocaridina rubra | reverse complement strand
ATATATATAAGGTCAATATTAGATCAGTCAAAACCAAGTAAGAATTTATACATTTTTACAATAACCCCTTGTATTTCTTATAGCTTAAAGAGGTAGTAATTTTCCTATGACTCAGTCATCCCCATCATAAGGGAAACTATGGCTCTTGTATATAGACAGATAGAAGTCTAGCTCCTTCAAGCTATCTTCATTCTGAGATTTCAAGTGCCATATGTCACCAGGTTAGTAGCACCTCTTTGAACTTTTCTCCACTTTATTGATAGTGTTTTTTTGTTTGTCTCCATGCACCCTGTCAAGTCTCTCTCTCTCCGGCTGAGATGCAGTCAATGCAGAAGTGAGTCTCTCTTATAACAAGGACACAAAATATTCCTGGGAGCCCTTTTATGCTGGCGCTCCTTTTTATAGACTCACACTCCTTCTTCCTTCTTTCCTCCATCTGTTATTTATCCATCAATTCATTCAATCCCTGCCTGGCGTAGTGTGAATTTGTGTTTAAATTAATTAGTTCCCATTGTGTTTATTATCTCTTAGCTTAATTCATAACAAATATACTGTATTTTTGTTCCTATTAACCTTTCCAAACAAAGTTTACTATATGATAACTTTTCTTGGCCCCTGAACTTGCTAGTGTCAAAATGGGTTAGGCACCCAAATGGCTATCCCAGATAGCCATTGCCAAAGTAGATGTGTTGAATTGTACCATAACACCCCACACCAGCTTCTATTACACTTTTCATGTTCTGTTATTCTTTTCACTCTTTTTTCATTTGCTTTCCTTTCGCTTGTTTGCCATTCCTGTTCCCAACCTCCTTACCACAAGCTTTCATGTTTAGCAATTCCTCAGTTTCTCATCCACCTCTTCCTATCTTGCTGAGATTTGGTTTGAAATCCATTGCCCTCTTTACTATTTCTCCCACCTTCTCTCTTTAATCTTAGCTGCATTGAACATCCTTCAGCAATTTTTCTTTCATCCAAGATTTGGCTCTTGTATCTTTTATGTTGAGTGTGACCCCACTTCTATTCCCTTTTGCTTCCTCATCATTCCAAGCACCTTTATACATACCATCGACTCATTTTATACGTACACATTTCATTACGTCTACTCTCTCTCCTAAGCTATGTTCAAACAATCTAAGATATTTTTTTACTAACTCCTTCTTCCTGCCATCCCAATTTTTCTTAGCATTATCAAATCTAGAATATTTATCTTCATAAAAGTAATATTTGTTCAGGTATTTGAACTTCCTTTTTTTTACTGAACTGTTACATAATATTGCAAGGCTCTATCCTCTTCCCTAAATTTTCAGTATGTACTTATGATTTTTACATCTCCTTAGCAAGAGGATTCTTCCCTTGCAAAGTACATGTGCACATAAGATACGCATCCAATCCTCGTATTTTTATGCCCCACCAGACTTTGTTAAATCTTGTCTGTATAACACCCTCAATTGCAGTTAGGTATCAGCGAAAAAGTATAAATTCTTCCTCACTAAACCTTGGTGAGTATTCAAGTACTATCAAATATTCCTCTTTCAAGCTACCAAGTCCACAGTTAGACCATCACATTTTACTCTTAAGTACACTCTCCATAGTCTTTTTAAAAAAATTCAGCCTCACTCAAGATATATATCTTTTCACATAGTACAACTTCCTCACTAGTTCATCTCTTGTTTCCACCTGAATTTAATCTTGTAACTCTTCAAATTAGCATTTGCTCTGACATCGTCTCACTCAGTACCAATACTTATAACATCTTATCATTAAACACTTTCCTCATATGACAAGGTTTTTCAGCCTTACCCCAAGATCCCACATTCATTCATGGAAATCTGAGTCGGCAGAAATATTTAATCCTGAGAGCTTCTATTTTTTGCATGGACGAATCTGTAACGAAGAAAAACTCTGGCAAACGGACTTCGTTACTGCACACCTCCCTTTGATCATTGTGTTAAAAGCCCACACCTTCGTACAACAGCATCATTCTTTCTCCTCAAGCACCAAGGTTAAAACATACTGGTTTTAAATATAAAGTGCAATCTTTCTCCAAATAGTTTATTAAATCTCAATACATTCCTTGCCCACAATTAACTTGACTGATGAGATGTATAGTATTTATACCTTTAAAGACAAAGAGATAAGAAAAGAGAGAATAAGGGCAAGAGATATTGAGAGATGCAGTTGGACTCTAAGTACGTTAGCATGAAAGTGGAAGACTAGAACCAACAAAGTGTTGGTCGGGAACATTTTTAAAAGACAATAGTAGGGATTGGTGAAAAATGAAGAAATAATACAAAAGTTATATAACAGAATAATTAAAAATCCCGGACTTGCGAGACAAATTTCAAGGGCATAATATAAAATGCAGTCAAGTTCTACGTCCCATCACATTGATTTTAAACCAGGCACAAGCCAACTTCAAGTTATGTAATCTCTCCATTACTATGAAAGTTTCCAAACGGCAATATCACTATGTAAAGACATATAGTCATGTGTCACCTTGTTTTAAATATGCTTCTGCAAAAATGTGGTTTGAAAAAATCTTATAAGGCCTTTCAAAATATGTATAAGCTATCATTCTATATCAACAGTCTCCAGATTTGTACATTACCTGGGACTCGAGTCAGCAATTTTTAATGATCAAGTTCTCAAACTCACAATTTAATTTTGTGGGAACGTCTACAAACTTGTTTCCTGCATGCAAACGAAAAAAAGGTGCTGGTTTTCATCATTATGGGCCCATATGAGGACTATCAATAGCTACTGAATCCTTCTAAACTTATTTTTAAACGTGTACCAAAGCAGTACTCTTCCCGTAATGTGCCTGTTTAATTAATTACCAGTCTTTCATTTGGATGTTTGTGCAGTACAAACTCCTAAGTACAAACAGCATATAGTATAATAAACTATTTCCGCACATTCCCTACACAGAGTGGGAATGATAAAAAGATAAAATATATATATATTTATATGTATATAGTTATGTAAAAATCTTTTGATATACAGTACTGTAAGACATTAACACACAATATTCCAAAATTAAATGACAAATGTATAAACAACATCCATAGGCAGCAAAACTTGGTGGCTGTATACTACAGAGCAGTGAATATCTACCAATATATTCTGCTTAGTTTTTTCAAGACCCATTACCAAATAAACATTTAATATTAAAGACTTCTAAAACTGTGAATGAATAATGACTCGACTAGAGCCATATCACTTAACTCTTTCATTTTCACTAGAATCCACAGCCTCATATCGCAAGAGTACCACAATTGCTTTTTCTGAAGTTTGCATTCTTATCTCATAACACATTTCCACTTCTCTATGTCAAATCTCATTAATCTTTTTACTTTCTTTGAATTGCAATATCTATTAAGTTTTTCATATATTGCTTAAGAGATATCAAACTATTCGAACATCCCCTAACTCTTTTCCATTTTAAAAGAAAATTATATATATCCGTACATACAAAATTCCAAAACTGCTATATATAAACACGCTAAGCAACTGCAGATATACCGTATCTCCTTACGCAATACTTCCGTATGTGTACTCTTTAAGAGCTAAGAAAACTTGGTAGCCTATTCAGAGTTGGTGACTGAAAAGTTATTCTGAGAAATACTAACATTTCCACTTATTGCTGAAAAGTATATTAATTGCAGTTCTTTTCATTTGAATCACCAAATTTAAACTTGTCATAAAGACTTTAGGTTTAATTATTTTAGATATCCTTTAACTAACTCAATTTTGATAAAGTTACTGGATTACAGCAGCTGGCATTTCTTAAAGCAACTCCTTATTCACCATCTCTATATCTATAGGTTCTCCAAGAACCCTTGTACTATTCTTCCTGCCATCATTTTCACTATAATATTTTTTATATTATGAAGAAGCCCCTCTAACATGATCCCCAATTCCATTCCTACCATCTAAGGTCTGTAGCATGTAAAAAGTACACTCCACAATGTGAGGTTATAACAGCCTGTTCACAACAAAAAGCTATGATTGACCGGTTACCCAATCTAATCTATGCTCTGCTTATGTAATGGTAGAGAAATGAATTATAGTAATAACTAATTGATGGATTACAGTGCATTTCTGATGACTATAAAATGGATATAATAGAATATTTTTCAAACTGTTTTATTGTTAGAGAAAGTGGAAATCTTGGTATTTCAAAAGCTTATGAGATCTTCAGTCTACCACCAAAGCAAAAGCTGATTACACCATAAATTGGAAATATAATCATGCAGATCCCCAGATTAGACATGGGGGTCTCAACTAAATAATCAAGGTTGAATGTACTTCAGTTTCCATCACCTGAATAAGCTTTGTGTAAGGACTGGACATCCTCCCTTTCTACTGATGTTCAACAGTGTCTGACTGCCCGCCAGGAACTTGCAAAGACAGCCGCTTGTTATTGGACGGTCGCAAACGACGAGTAGCATGACATGCAATTGGAAAACGCTGGTGATATCTTTCATCTCTAAGAAACTTCACAGTTACCAAGTTTCCTAAAAAAAAATTATGCATATAATAAACATGAAAAAATTATTTTTGCTTCCCTTCAAGGCACTAAAATGTAATCTATTAGTGCTACAATTAGTTATTTGGTTATATATACCCACAAAACAAAAGCGTGTAATTGAGAGAAGACTTGATAATGCAGCTAAAGGAGGGATTATGGAATAAAGTTTATTTAACTAGTGGCTATCATATACATAATAGACAGCTTCATCAATCATTTTAAGAATTCAACATGAATAGGTTATACATATAATTTAAAAAATAAGTATAACTCCAATACTGATAATGAAGATAAATGATATAATAAAGAGCCATAAAAGCTATTAATTCACTGGACTAAAAGTAAGTGCATTTGGATATGGTCTGCAAGTATACATAACTGACAGGCGATATAAAGCTTTGTTACTGAGTTCTCGTGTTAAACAAGGCCTCTTCAATCTTTGTCGGGGAAAAATATTTTGTTTGGGTATTTTCAACCTTCTAACTCTAGTACGAAGAAGGAAATATTTATGAAACTTAAAAACATTCATAAATATCTGAAGTACACACACACACACACACACACACATATATATATATATATATATATATATATATATATATATATATATATATATATATATATATATATATATATATATATATATATATAGTCACCTCTCGATTTACGCGAGCTTAAACTACACAAATTTGGAATAACGCATCTTGAAAATAATAGTAAGAAAAAAAAATTGAATTACGAGAATAACGTGAGTAAGAAAAAATGAAGTGCTGAGTGGAAGAAAAATGGACCTAGCCACTAACCAGAGCAAGTGCCTTTGTTTACAGTGTGGTCAGTCAGTACCCTCAACAAAATGGGATTTTCACCCTTATTGGAGTGATTTTCCACATAAGTCATTGTTGTACTAGTACAGCAATGATTTATGACTGACTCTCTCTCTCTCTCTCTCCCTATATATATATATATATATATATATATATATATATATATATATATATATATATATATATATATATATATATATATATATACAGTGTTACCCCGGTTATTCGCGTTTCTTGGTTCGCGTTCTCACTCTAGCGCATTTTTTTGGGGGGATAAAGTATTTTATTTTATGGGTATACGCAAAAATATTAAAATATTGAAAAAAAAAATTTTTCAGTATTTTCATTTTTTTATTGGAAATGTAAATTTACGTTGCTTGCTGTTATTAATAATGTAAAGGGTCTTTTTTTAACAGTGCAGGGAGGGTTTATACAGTACGTAAACGAAAAAATGATTGTAAATGAGTATGTATGTCACGTCATTATCACCCCATTCACCGTAATTTTATCTATCACTTTCATAAAAATTTACGTTGCTTGCTGTTATTTATAATGTAAAGGGTGTTTTTTTTAACAGTGCAGGGAGGGTTTATACAGTTCGTAAACGAAAAAATAATTGTAAATGAGTATGTATGCCACGTCATTATCACTTCATTCACCGTAATTTTATCTGTCACTTTCATAAAAATTTACGTTGCGTGCTGTTATTTATAATGTAAAGGGTGTTTTTTTAACAGTGCAGGGAGGGTTTATACAGTTCGTAAACGAAAAAATAATTGTAAATGAGTATGTATGTCATGTCATTATCACTTCATTCACCGTAATTTTATCTATCACTTTCATAAAAATTTACGTTGCTTGCTGTTATTTATAATGTAAAGGGTCTTTTTTTAACAGTGCAGGGAGGGTTTATACAGTACGTAAACGAAAAAATAATTGTAAATGAGTATGTATGTCACGTCATTATCACCTCATTCACCGTAATTTTATCTATCACTTTCATAAAAATTTACGTTGCTTGCTGTTATTTATAATGTAAAGGGTGTTTTTTTAACAGTGCAGGGAGGGTTTATACAGTATGTAAACAAAAAAATAATTGTAAATGAGTATGTATGTCACGTCATCATCATCACATTCACGGTAAGTTTTCCTATCACTTTCAAAAAAATTTACGTTGCTTGCTGTTATTTATAATGTAAAGGGTGTTTTTTTAACAGTGCAGGGAGGGTTTATACAGTACGTAAACGAAAAAATAATTGTAAATGAGTATGAATGTCACGTCATCATCACCTCATTCACCGTAATTTTATCTATCACTTTCATAAAAATTTACGTTGCGTGCTGTTATTTATAATGCAAAGGGTGTTTTTTTAACAGTGGAGGGAGGGTTTATACAGAGCGTAAACGAAAAAATAATTGTAAATGAGTATGTATGTCACGTCATCATCACATTCACGGTAAGTTTTCCTATCACTTTCATAAAAGTTTACGTTGCTTGCTGTTATCTATAATGTTAAGGGTGTTTTTTTAACAGTGCTGGGAGGGTTTATACAGTACGTAAACGAAAAAATAATTGTAAATGAGTATGTATGTCACGTCATCATCACATTCACGGTAAGTTTTCCTATCACTTTCATATAAATTTACGCTTGCATGCTGTTATCTATGAAGTAAAGGGTGGTATGTTAACAGTACTGGGACAGTTTATAGAGTGTAAACGTAAAAATATATTAAAATATCTATGTACATATAGGCTGATCCTACTTCGCGGATTTCCTGGTTCGCGCCGGGTCCCAGAACCGAACTACCGCGATAAGTGAGGCAACACTGTATATATATATATATATATATATATATATATATATATATATATATATATATATATATATATATATATATATATATATATATATATATATATATATATATATATATATATATATATATATATATATATATATATATATATATATATATATATATATATATATATATATATATATATATATATATATATATATATATATATATATATATATATAATATATATATATATATAATATATATATATAATATATATATATATATATATATATATATATATATATATATATAATATATATATATATATATATATATATATATATATATATATATATATATATATATATATATATATATATATATATATATATATATATATAAACAAATAATTAAAAAATAAACTGAATAGAGAGAGAGAGAGAGAGAGAGAGAGAGAGAGAGAGAGAGAGAGAGAGAGAGAGAGAGAGAGAGAGAGAGAGAGAGAGAGAGAGAGAGAGAGAGAGAGAGAGAGAGAGAGAGAGAGAGAGAGAGAGAGAGAGAGAGAAATATGCTGACGTGCCCCCACTCACTCACCCAGAGAGAGAGAGAGAGTGATATATATACAGAGGAACCTCGAACCAAGAATGCCCGCACCCATGAACAAAACGAATTACGAACACAATTTACTAGCAAATTCGCATCAACTCACGAACCCTCGAGGTACGAACATGCATACAACAAATGGACATCCGTCTGGGCGACCGCGTGTTTGCTCTCAGTTCTGCATTGGTGCCTGTGCTACGTAACTCATTCGCTGTTCTCTCGTAGCAGTTTTCCATTGTTTTTGCATTTTACTTTAAGCTAACCCTCATTATGGCTCTTAAGAAAGTTAAGTGCATTAGTGATATGGGCATTAAAAAGCCTAATCGTATTACAGTGGAAAAGAAGAAAGAAATAATTGTGTTCGTAGGCATTATAACATGGCGAAATCTATCATCCATACTATTTTAAACAATAAAAAGGTCTTTAAGGTGGGTGACGTGGCTAAAGGAGTTACAATATTAACGAAGTATAGGTCACAGATAATAGGAGAGGTAGAAAAATTATTGCTAGTTTGGATAAATGAAAAAGAACTTGCTGAAGATAGTCTTAGTGAGGTTATAATATGCATGAAGGCTCTACAAATACACCATGATTTAGTAGTGATCACTCCAAGTACTAGCAGTGCTAATATTGATGAAATTAAAGCAAGTAAAGGATAGTTTGACAAATTTATTCAACGAACTGGAATTTATAGTGTTGTTAGGCAAGGGGAGTCGGCTAGCTCGGACCAAAAGGCAGCGGATGCTTATGTGCTAGAAGTCACTAAATTTATCGAAAGTGAAAGTTATGTCTTATAGCAAGTTTTTAACTGTGATGAAACAGGACTGCTTTGGAAGAAAATGCCTAAAAGGACCTACATAACCCAAGAGGATAAGGCACTACCTGGCCACACTTTCATTGTGTGCTAATGCAAGTGGGGATTGCAAGATTAAGCCTCATTTAGTCTATCACACTGAAAATCCACGCATTTTTACGTGCAATAATGAGTTGAAGGCTAGACTGATGGAAATGTGGAGGTCGAATACAAAGGCTTGGGTAACGCATATTTTATTCATAGAGTGGTTGACTGAAGCTTTTGTGACAGCTGTCAAGAAATATCTTGAGGAAAAAGGTTTGCCCTTTAAGTGTCTTCTGATAATGGACAAGGCTCCTGGCCCATCCTCCAATTTGGAAGACCTTGCTATAGAATACCACTTCATAAAAGTCAAATTTCTGCCTCCCAATATCGCTTCTCTCCTCCAGCCCATGGACAAGCAAGCAATTTAAAATTTTATGATGCTGTATACGAAGAGTCTTTTTGAGAGGTGTTTCCAGGTCACCAATGACACGGATTTAATCCTACGTGAATTCTGGAAAGACCACTTCAATATCCTCCACTGCATTGCCCTAATTGACAAGGCATAGAAGGAGGATTCTTATCGCACGTTGAACTCCGCCTGGAGGAGACTATGGCCAGGTTGTGTGGGTGATAGAGACTTCAAGGGTTTCAAGCAGGAGCTAGCTATTAAACTTATGAACGAGATGGTGTCCATGGGCAAACGTTTGGACCTGGAGGTCAATGAGGATGATGTGGAGGAGCTGGTGGAGGACAACAGACAAGAACTCACCACAAAAGAATTTCTGGAGTTGCAATGTGAACAGGTGAAGGCTCTCCAAAAGGAGCAATCAGCAAAGGAGGGGGATGAGAGGATAAAGGTTTCAAGTGAAAGAAAATGTTCTGCCGAGTCAATGAGGCCTATGCAGTGGAGAATACTGAAGTGGCCTTTCCAGAAGTCATGCTGGGTTAAATCCATGTCATTGGTGACCTGGAAACACATGGCAAAAAGACCCTTCGTGTACAGTTTCTTAAAATTAGAAATCACTTGATATTCAATATCAAGGTCTTCTTCCAAACCTGGAGGATAGGCAGGAGCATTGTCAATTATAAGACACTTAAGGGGTAAATATTTTTTCTCAAGATATGTCTTGACAGCTGGCCCAAAAACTTTAGTCAACCATTGCATGAAGAGGATACATGTTACCCAAGCCTTGCTATTCAACTTCCACATTACCGAAAGTCTAGCCTTCAACACATTATTGTGCTTAAAAATGCGCGGATTTTCAAAGTAGTAGACTAAGAGAGAATTAGTCTTGCAATTCTCACTTTCATTAGTGCACAATAAATGAGTAAGCCTGTCCTTCATTGGATTGAGGCCAGGTAGGGACTTTTCCTCTTGGGTTATGTAGGTCCTTCTATGTATTTTTTAAAAAAACAGTCTTGTTTCATCACAGTTAAAAACTTGCTGTGAGACATAACCTTCACTTTCGATATATATAGCGAATTCTAGCACATAGGCATCTTCTGCCTTTTGGTCCAAACTATTCACCTCTCCATGCCTAACAACACTATGACTTCCAGTTTGTCAACAAAATTTTTCAAACCAGCCTCTACTTGCTTTAAATTTGTCAATTTTAGTGCCACTAGCACTTGGAGTGTTCATTACTAAATCATGGTGTAACTGTAGAGCCTTCAGGCATATTATAGCCTCACTAACACTATCTCCATCAAGCTCTTTTTCATTTATTCAAATTAACAATAATTTTTCTAACCTCTTCTACAATCTGAGACCTATGCTTTGTTAAAATAGTAACTCCCTTAGCCACATCAGCTGTCTTTTATACCTCTTTATATTTTAAAATTGTACAGATGGTCGCTTTCGCCATGTCATACTGCGTGGCGAGATCAGAAACACAAACACCGTTCGTACGTTTAGCTATTATTATTTTTTTTTTTTTTCCACTGTAATACGTTTACAGACTTTGAAACGCCACTATCACTAACACTTTTCACATTCTTAGGAGCAACAATGACGGCTACCTTAAAGTAAAAAGCAAAACAATTCTGGAAATCTACAACGAAAGAACAACGAACGAGCTTCACAGTGTGGGAACCAATGCAGAACTGAGAGCAAACATGCAGTCGCCCAGGCGAACATAGTCCCCCAGGCGGAGGTGTATATGAAGGCGCATTCGTGTCTCGAGGATTGTTCGTGGGTCATTGCAAAATTCGTTCAAAATTTGTGTTCATAGGTATATTTGTTTGTGGTTAAGGGCATGTGTAGGTGGAGGTTCCACTGTATATATTGTTTATCTATTACTCCCTAACTTGCATCACTAAACAATAAGAACAAATCAGCACATATCCAAGCACTTACCATCATACCACCAACCATGAAGTGCTCTGTATGCTCTTCCAGCTTCAACAAGTGAAGCACATTTAAGATAAACACAGCCTTCTCTTGACCCTCTATCCACTGCTATGTGCACAATGCTGATACCTTCACACTTCTCCAGTATACTATCCTGAATGCGAGAGGGCCAACCATCTCCAAATTCTCTGAAAAAATAATTCTTGATTCAATGAATGAAACTACATTTTTTCCTCCATATATATTACCTTCTCCAGCCAGGGACAGCGGGACGGGAAGAGCAAAAATGAAAAACTATACGATAAATAATAACTGGTGTTACAGAAGAAACTAGCTAACTATCATTCCATACTGCAAGACAAAACTAAAAGTGACATGGCAGGAGGGGTGGCAATACTCTTCTCAGCAATTTTTTCTTAAAATACAATTTTGGCTCTGAGCATATGCATAGTATGAAAACGTCCTGCCTTCCTAGTTTGTACAGTTGTGGTCATTCTGCTATTTTATGAAGGATATGGCATCCATATGAAAAATATATAGTTACCTCTCGAATTACGCTAGGATAGGTTCTAGAGAGGCTCGTGTAATTCAAATAGTCTATTTCCATAAGGAATAATGTTAATATACATAGATGCATTCCAAAAGCATGTATAAGCACACTATACCAAAGAAAAAAGCTAAGTAAAACACATTTTATCAGCACACAACCAAGCTGAAATACGTATGTAATTAAGCGAAATACGTATGTAAGTAAGCGAAAAATAAACGAGTACAGTATTAAAGATATACAGATAAACAAAAAAATAAACAAATTAACTCACTCTATGTATGGTAGACAATAGGTGCTAAGACAAAACAACTTTCTGACCGGAAATACTCAGAAAGAAATGGACATAATGACCAATAACCAGAGCATGTGCCTTTGTTTCCAGTGTGGTCGGTCAGTACCCTCTACAAAATGGGATTTTCACCCTTACTGGGGTCATTTTTTCAGATAAGTCATTGTTGTACTAATACAACAATGATTTATGACTCTCTCTCTCTCTACTTATTTTATTAACCTCCCTCCTTATCTGCCTGCCTACCTACCTACCTATATATATATATATATATATATATATATATATATATATATATATATATATATATATATATATATATATAATATATATATATATATATATATATATATATATATATATATATATATATATATATATATATATATATATATATATATATATATATATATATATATATATATATATATATATATATATATATATATATATATATATATATATATATATATACACCTAGTTCTTGTAATAACGTGAAGATAGGTCTCAGAAGTGACGAGTAATGTGAAAATCGTGTAATGTAACGAGTAATTTTCCATAAGAAACAATGATAATGGGCATATAGTCGTTTCACTACCGTAAATAGACACACTATGCCAAAGATATAAGATAAGTAAAACATATTTTATAAGTACATAACAAAGTAGAAAGACCTGTAGTTATTTATATTAACATGCAAATAGTGTAGAGCATAAAAGATATCCAGATTTACTGTACAGTAAACAAATTAATGCACTCTATTATGCGGTGGGTAACAGGCATACACTGGGACGTGCATGGTGGCGGTGAGCACGTAACTTAAGCGGTAGAAGAGGAGGAGGATGTGGGAGAACAAACCTCTATCTGCAAACGTTTTTGCTCTCGCACGCTTTTTTCCCTGACGATATTATATGGCAAGTTTGTTTGCTGTTTGTTCTTAGTGATTTTTTCCATTCTCTTCATAATATCCGATCAAATTAAGTGGTAGAAGAGGAGGAGAATGCAGGAGAACGAACCTCTATCTGCAAACGTTTTTCCACCTCCGTATCAGCTGATGCACCCTCGCATGCTATTTCCCTGACGATATTATATGGCAAGTTTGTTTGCTGTTTGTTCTTAATGCTTTTTTCCCATTCTCTCCAAAAATTCAATCGCATTAAGCGGTAGAAGAGGAGGAGGATCAAGGAGAACGAACCTCTAACTGCAAACGTTTTGCCACCTCCGTATCAGCTGATTCACTCTCGCATGCTACTTCCCTGAAGATATTATATGGCAAGTTTGTTTGCTGTTTGTTCTTAATGCTCACCCACGAACTGTACTTTGCATATTTTCCATTCTCTCCATAATATCCGATTGCATTAAGCGGTATAAGAGGAGGAGGATGCAGGAGAATGAACCTCTATCTGCAAACGTCTTGCCGCCTCCCATCAGCTGATGTACTCTCGCACGCTATTTCCCTGACAAGATTATATGGCATGTTTGTCTGCTGTTTGTTCTTAATGCTTTATTTCCATTCTCTCCATAATATCCGATCGCATTAAGTGGTAGAAGAGGAGGAGGATGCAGTACAAGAAACCTCTATCTGCAAACGTTGTGCCACCTCTGTATCAGCTGATGCACCTCGCACGCTTTTTCCGACAATATACAAACCTTAACACAAATACAATTAGAACAAGCAATATATTCATGCAGTATGCTGGGTAAAGAGAAACTGAAGCACATGGCAGCATGGCGGAAAAGTGCCTCCAAGGCAGTCGATTATTTACCGAAATGAAAATTTTTTTCGAATTTTTTGCATGGGAGTTATTCGTATTTTGTATTTTTTTACTATTATTTTTGGGGGCGTTATTCCAATTTCGCGGATTTTAAAAATGCACAAAAAGCAAACTGGGTGTATATATACAGTGATCCCTCGCTATATCGCGGTTCACCTATCGCGGATTCACTGTATCGCGGTTTTTTGGCAATATTTTTTTTTTCTGGGTATATGCAAAAATATTAAAATTTTAAGAAATAAAAATTTCCAGTATTTTCATTATTTTATTGAAAACAAACATTTTCATTATTTTATTGATATAAAATATGTATTTCTCAGCCTAAGAATAATATAACAGTAAAAACCAAATTATCACAGTATTACACCATGTAAAATAAGATACCGGTATCAGTGTTTCGGAAAACAAAAAGGGCCTCACCTACGTGAGCTAGTACATATTGAAATTTTCATTATTTTATGGATGAAATAAGTATTTCCTAGCCTAAGAGCAATAAAACAATAAAAAACAGTGGAAAACAAATATAAACATATACACCCACAGTACTGCACCATGTGAAATACTGTACGATAGCGTACACTGTATTGGCGTCTTGGAAAACGCAAAGGCTCGCACCTACGTGAGATAGTTCATGGAATGCTATTGGCTGAAAGGGTGGGAGACGACGAATCACAGAATTTTTTTTCTGTATGTTCTGTATCACGGAGTCTTATTGGCGTTTTGATTGAACTTTGGTTCTCCCACCATCTTCCATTGTCTCGCTTCACTCGTTCAGTCTAACTCACATGTGCGCAGTTTGCGTTATGCTTATTAATATGTTATGCTTCAGGGGTTGGGTTCTTTCGATAACAGTCTCCTATTCCTCAAAAGGCCCCTTTTTAATTTCAAGCGGCTCTTGCAGATCTTCTTTAACGTGTTATTTACAAGAGATTTCCTCTACTGGGGGAGCATCAGTATCATTTCCTTTGCCTCAACAGACTCCTCTTTAATTCAAGCGGCTTCTGCACATCTTCTTTAACATGTGATTTAAAAGATTTCCTATACTGGGGGAGCATCAGTATCGTTTCCTTTGCCTCAAAGACTCCTCTTTAATTCAAGCGGCTTCTGCATATCTTCTTTAACGGGTGATTTAAGAGATTTCCTCTATTGGGGAGCACTAGTGTCATTTTGACAGTTTTCAATGTCATCCACCTCCATCATAGGAGAAGGAACACAATTGGTTTCTGAGCACAGAAATGAATTGAGACCAGTTTGTACACAGTACATACTACTATTATATTTCAAAATATAACTGATATGATAATTGGCCTCTCCACTTCAATATTTTTCATAATGATCTAGATTTTTCGTACGTACTGTATATTCAATTCACTTCGTAACTGAGCCACGAGGAAATCAAAGACCCTGGCCTTACACTCGAACATCTGGCAGCCCTGTATAAACACGTGACAGCACTCCAACAACTCTCACAAGAACATGGTGATAATATGGTTCTTTCACATAAGTTTACCTATCACTTTCATATACAAAAAAATTTAAATTTATGCTTGCACGCTGTTATTAATAAAGTAAAGGGTGATTTTT
Organism: Halocaridina rubra; assembly: GCA_037179515.1. NCBI lineage: Eukaryota > Metazoa > Arthropoda > Malacostraca > Decapoda > Atyidae > Halocaridina > Halocaridina rubra. The sequence goes on along the minus strand of JAXCGZ010010660.1, from coordinate 7,857 downwards.
AACAGTACAGGGAGGGTTTATACAGTACACGTAAAAATACATGTAAAATACCTATGTACATATAGGGTGATCCTACTTCGCGGAAATTCACCTATCGCGGTCGGTCCCGGAACCTAACCCCCGCGATAAATGAGAGATCAGTGTGTATATATATATATATATATATATATATATATATATATATATATATATATATATATATATATATATATATATATATATATATATATATATATATATATATATATATATATATATATATCAATTTATATACATCAATTTATATACACTTAGTTCGTTTTTTATGCGTGTATATATATTTATACAGTGCTCCTTCATTAATCGCGGGGGTTTGGTTCCGGGACCCGCCACGATAGGTGTGTCGTAAGGCCTCTCACATAGATGCTAAGAGCCGCTAGAGGGCAGAGGGGGCCACCTAAAACCCACCCACCAGAGAGGAGAGCATACCCACAGCGCGTTAGTTGGACGTTAGACTTTGCCGGGGCAGAACTACGACCTAGATAGACCCCCCCCTAAGGGGCGCGGTGAACTGTGAACTGTAGGAATGGGAGGTTTGAGGGTCTAAAGAAGTGTATAGTTTTAATACACAAATATGAAGACAAGATGCATATCTATCACCGACCAAGCTACCAAACCTAATATAATATATAAAGGCATGTGTAATTCAACGTTTATCGTATTGCAAGTGCATACAACAGTGGTGTTCAGATCGGGATGAATTCATGCTGTGATTAAAGTGAAGAAAAAAATAATAACATTAATGCATGTCTGGAAGAAATGTTAGAAGTAGAAAAGATTCGTCGAATGAAGAAACTTCTAGACGCTTACAAGCAAGCGACGCCAAGAAAAGCGCCTCAGGCTCCGATGATGCTCAGAGTATCGAGAAACCTGAGCCAGCCACCCCTCTCCCCCATTCCCGTATAGGCAAGGTCCCCCGCAGTAAGAATTGTCCCATGCATTCTGACTCAGAAGAAAAGACGATGAAATTTCGTTCACGAAGACTGAGAAGCGTCAGCTGGGAGAAAGATTCAGCGCCCTCCATGTATCACCGTGCGCCGAACTGTGAATGTGGCTTTGAGAGAAAATGCCCCTACCAGGAGTTATTTGTTGCTGAATTTGACTAAAGATGCCTGTGATGGTGAATCGACGATTTTACGAGACATATGGACAACATCGGCGAGAAAATCAGAGAGCTCAGAAGAAATGAAAACCCCCTCCTCCAGTGCCTGTGGCCATGACGTTCTTCAAGCAGCATTCCAAAATAGCTAAGTACTTGTAATATGTATCCAGTGAGTAATGGGACCATTATTAAAAGAAACTGAGGTCGGATGACTCCGCAATTTTACTCTGTACTTATGCTTTGACTCAACCACCGCGCATATAAAAGGGAGTATGGCTTTAATAAATTAATAAAAGTAGAATTTCTGTACCTATTACTAACATGGATAGTTTGTACTAATAGCTATAAGCAGTAATAAACTCGATTTTTTTTATAATTTAAACAATATAACAAGTAATTGCCTTTGAAGGGCATTCAGTGTATTTTTATTATTGCCTAAGTTAATTTTCAAACAGGCAGAGGTATTGATTTTAATTGAAAAAATATAAAGTACATGTGAAATCGTTTTTAGAATAACTTCTGAAAGCGAAAGTGACACTGTTTACAAATAGAATATAAGTAGTAGATTTTTTATATACTTCGAAATGCGCGTAAGACTTATAGTGAGATATATACTTGAAGCCGCTTTTAAGGTTTTTCTTTTTTCATGTGTGATTTCCAAGAAAGGAATGCGGAAATGACCGATCGATCTTCAAACATCTTTATTATAAAGTAATAATAATTGTACTGATTTTTTATATTAAAATACGTGTATGACATATCCGTTGAAGAATAAGAAAATTTTATGATGTTAATTAGAATTTTTCCTCTACGATGTAAAGTTTTATTTTCGTTCATTTAGATGTTATGCAGGTGGGAAAAGGATAGTAGAGAAAATTGGACCGTAATAGGGAGGTTAGGGTGCCGCCCTAATGCATCGTAGTTGGGTAGTCTTCGCTGTATCACGTTTCTTGACTCGCAATTTCACTGTACCGCGATTTTTTTTGGCAATTTATATTTTTGGGGGATATATGTAAAAATATTAAAATATTAAAAAAATAAACATTTTCAGTATTTTCATTTTTTTATTGAAAAAACATATTTCATTATCTAATTGATAAACAAAATTTATTTCCCAGGCTACGAATAAACAAGTATTTCCTAGCCTAAGAGTAATAAAACAGTAAACAATAGTAAAAAACATAAATTTAGATATACAGTATAACTCACAGTATTGCATCATGTGAAATAGTGTCTGATAGCGTACAATGTATTGGGGTCGCAGCTACGTGAGCTAGCATATATAGTTATATTTCCAGTAGTTTCATGATTTTATTTATAAAAAAAACGTATTTCTTAGCCTAAGAATAATAAAACAGTAAAAAATAGTAAAAAACATAAATACATACAGTATTGCACCATGTAAAATATGATACCGGTATCAGCGTTTTGGAAAACAAAAAGGGTCGAACCTACGTAAGATAGTACATATTGAAATTTTCATTATTTTATTGACAAAACAAGTATTTCCTAGCCTAAGAGTAATAAAACAGTAAAAAATAGTAAAAAACATAAATTTAGATATATAACTCACAGTGCTGCATCATGTGAAATAGTGTCCGATAGCGTACAATGTATTGGGGTCGCACCTACATGAGCTAGCATATATATTAAAATTTAAGTAGTTTCATGATTTTATTGATAAAAAACATATTTCTTAACCAAAGAATAATAAAACAGTAAAAAATAGTAAAAAACATAAATACTAACAGAATTGCAACATGTAAAATACGATACCGCTATCAGCGTTTTGGAAAAAGGCTTGCACCATCTTCCATTGTCTCGCCTCACTCGTTCAGTCTAACTCACGTGTGTGCCATTCACGTTGTGCTTGTGATTTTTTTACTCGCATATTTTAACCTTTGCAATGCCTCCCAAGCATCCTTCATCTTCTAAGGCTTCTTGTAGTGAGCCTAAGCGGAAAAGGAAAATGTTAACCATAACAGATAAGGTGAAACTCTTAGATATGTTGAAAGAAGGAAAAAGGTTTACGGATGTCGGCCGCTATTTTGGCCTCAATAAATAACAGCTGTAAAGCTGTTATTGGCTGCGGAATAATTTCCTCTGGCGTCTACAAACTCATTACCACCTCATTCACGGTAAGTTTACCTATCACGTACATATGAATTTACGTTGCATGCTGTTATTTATAAAGTAAAGGGTGGTTTTTTAACAGTGCAGGGAGGGTTTATACAGTAAACATAAAAATAATTGTTAAATACCTATGTACATGAGTATGTCATATAACTTTACGCTTGCACGCTTTTATTTATGAAGTAAAGGGTGGTTTGTTAACAGTACAGGGAGGGTTTCTACAGTTTATACTGTGTAAACGTAAAAATAAATTAAAATATCTATGTACTGTACATATAGGCTGATCCTACACTGCGATTTTCCTGTCTCGCGCCAGGTCCCGGATCCGAACCCTCGCGATAATTGAAGGAACACTGTATATATATATATATATATATATATATATATATATATATATATATATATATATATATATATATATATATATATATATATATATATATATATTATATATATATATATATATATATATATATATATATATATATATATATATATATATATATATATATATATATATATATATTATATATATATATATATATATATATATACGGTGTTGCCTCACTTATCGCGGTAGTTCGGTTCCGGGACCCGGCGCGAAGCCGGGAATCCGTGGTGTAGAGATCAGCCTATATGTACATAGATATTTTAATGTAGTTTAACGTTTACACTATAAACCCTCCCTGTACTGTTAAAAAAACACCCTTTACATTATAAATAACAGCAAGCAACGTAATTTTTTATGAAAGTGATAGGAAAACTTACCATGAATGAGGTGATGATGACTTGACATTAATAGGTTCCATATTTTACAATAATTTTTACATTTACGTAAAATAGCTGCCGACATCCACAAACTTTTTTCCTTCTTTCAACATATCTAAGAGTTTCACTTTATCTACAATGGTTAACATTTTCCTTTGCCGCTTAGGCTCACTACAAGAAGCCTTAGAAGATGAAGGATGCTTGGGAGGCATTGCAAAAATTAAAATATTCGAGTAAAAAAATCACAAGCAAAACATATTAATAATAATAAGCACAACATGAATGGCGCACACGAGTGAGGCGAGACAATGGAAGATGGTGGAAGCCTTTGTCCGAAACACTGATAGCAGTATCGTATTTTACATGTTGCAATACTGTTAGAATTTATGTTTTTTACTATTTTTTACTGTTATATTATTCTTAAGCTAAGAAATACGTTTTTTTATCATTAAAATCATGAAACTACTGGAAATATAAATATATATGCTAGCTCATGTAGCTTCGACCCCAAAACATTGTACGCTATCAAACACAAGCAAAACGTGAGTTAGACTGAACGAGTCTTTGTCCAAAACGCTGATAGCGGTATCGTATTTTACATGTTGCAATACTGTTAGTATTTATGTTTTTTACTATTTTTTACTGTTTTATAATTCTTAGGCTAATAAATAAGTTTTTTTTTTTCAATAAAATCATGAAACTACTGGAAATATAAATATATATGCTAGCTCACGTAGCTGTGACCCCAATACATTATACGCTATCGAACACTATATCGTATGATGCAATACTGTGAGTTATACTGTACGTGTGTATATCATTCAGTTATTAGTACAATGTATATTAATTTAAAATTCATCTACTTATTTGATGATTGTACAAAATCTATTGTATTTATTCACTGTAATTTGGACCAAATGTTCCTTTTGTAAAGATTATACTGTACTTTTCAAAAGAGGTGGTCAATAAACGTATCTATCTATCTATCTATCTACATTTATGTTTTTTAATATTTTTTCCTGTTTTATTACTTGTAGGCTGGGAAATAATTTTTTTTTATCAATTAGATATAGAAATATGTTTTTTCAATTAAAAAAAAATGAAAATACTGAGAATTTATTTTTTTTAATATTTTAATATTTTTGCATATACCCATGAAATAAAATAATAATTCATAAAAAAAAAAAACCGCGATAGAGTGAGAAAGCGAACCAGGAAGTGCGAATAACTGGGGTAACACTGTATGTATGTATGTATGTATGTATGTATATATATATATATATATATATATATATATATATATATATATATATATATATATATATATATATATATATATATATATATATATATATATATATATATATATATATATATATATATACAGTAACCCCTCATTTATCGAGAGTGTTCAGTTCCTGGACCAGGCTGCGATAGGTGAATTCCCGCTAAGTAGGAACACCGTAAAAAAAAAAAAAAAAAATTTAATGACGATTATGACACCAGGAAGGTCAAAACTGATAAAATAAAACAGCCTTTATCAGGCTGTAAAGAGAAACAGAGATGGAGAGTGTAATGATCTGTCAGATGTGAAGGGATTATAAAAGATGTGTAATGAATATCCAATTCTCTGCTGGGTTTTAATATACCTCTGCATTACTTTCATGATGTCTATTCCAAGAATTCTCCTTAGATCTCATTATTATTATTATTATTATTATTATTATTATTATTATTATTATTATTATTATTATTGGCAACAATAATTTTCTTATGATGATGATTGTGGAGATTATTATTATTAACATTATTAATATTATTATTATTATTACGAATTTGTAATTAAACCATTATTTTTACAATAAATAATGTAGTTTTGGTTGAATGAACAAGAGTTAATTAAAGATCTCTCTCTCTCTCTCTCTCTCCCCAACATTCTATTCTACCCAACCCTCCACACTCTTTGTCCCAGCCAACTAGGGAGGGGCACTGTACACAGTTATTAGTGTAAATAAACCAACAGATGTACAAACAATGATGAGCCCTTAATAATAATAATAGTATAATAATAATAATAATAATAATAATAATAATAATAATAATAATAATAATAATAATAATAATAATCTCCACAATCATCATCAAAGGAAAATTATTGTTGCCAATAATAATAATAATAATAATAATAATAATAATAATAATAATAATAATAATAATATTAATAATAATAAGATCTAAGGAGAATTATTGGTATAGACATCATGGAAGTAATGCAGAGGTATATTAAAACCCAGGAGAGAGCTGGATATTCATTACACATCTTTTATAATCCCTTCACATCTGACAGATCATTACACTCTCCATCTCTGTTTCTCTTTATAGCCCCATAAAGGCTGTTTTATTTTATCATTTTTGGCCCATCCTGGTGTCACAATAATCTTTAAAAAAAAAAAATGAAATAAAAAATAAAAAATAAAAAAACTTTTTTTTTTTCCAAAAATATCCGCGATACAGTGAATCCGTGATAGGTGAACCGCGAAATAGCGAAGGATTACTGTATATATATATATATATATATATATATATATATATATATATATATATATATATATATATATATATATATATATATATATATATATATATATATATATATATATATATATATATATATATATATATATATATATATATATATATATATATATATATATAAGTATATATTATTATCTTTCACACTGAGCTAGTTTTAACTCCGATTTTGGTCGTCAGTCTCTCTCTCTCTAAGCTATGCAATACCTCTAAGCCATGGAGTGCTTCAGAAAAAGACATTATTTTAGCAACACTAGACCCCAACCTCCTACCCCCTCTCCAACCTCTTCCCCATTCCACTATATAAAACTAGGGGTATTTCACCAGCTCTAGAGGGGATGCTGTAACCCCCTGAAATCGCCCCAAGATTTTCCTCTTTGAATACGCATGAGAGAGAGAGTGAGAGAGAGAGAATCTTGATTTAAAACAATGAATCAGATATGGATAGATAGATAGATAGATACGTATATAGATGGATGGATAGATAGATAAATATATAGAAAGATAGATAGATATATAGATAGATGCGTAGATAGATGGATAGAAAGATAGATATGTAAATAGGTAAACAGATAGACAAAAATTTCCCGAAATCCATACTGAGTATCCGAAATGTAATGAAATTCATTATTATCATCATTATGATTATTATTATACACTGAACGTAGATATATCTCATCATCATTCTCTGCTTACCCTAAATTAGGGTATTTTATCCACTGTGTGCGGATATATTTATAACTGTTTGTGCTTTCAGTTCTTTGCGTGGATATATTTATAGCTGTTTGTGTTTTCAGTTCTTTTAAATTTTATAAATAACTGTATACCTGTACTATAATATCATGGCTAGTTGCATAATGAAAAAATTTAGTTTTCTAGTTTTGCTTTTGTTAAGAATTTCTTGCGTTTGGCAGATAGAGGTTCATGCACCTCTTCTAATAACGGTTTATACCGCTTATGTCAACTGCTCACTGCCACCTCACCGTATAATAGAGTGAGTAGAATGTGTCATTTTTTTTTTTTCAGTACTTCAGGCATTGCATAAAATTTTTTACTTAGTTTTTTAGTCTTGCTAACGTGTTTTACATTTAGGCATTGCATAATTAATCTTTTTTTTCGCTTTTTAGTCTTGCTTTGGTTATTTATAATTTTTATTTTATCTTTGTTTTCATTTGCAGATAGAGGTTAGTTTTAAGAACATAAGAACATAGGAATAGAGGACA
>JAXCGZ010010659.1:0-23028 GCA_037179515.1 Halocaridina rubra | reverse complement strand
AAAATTTTTTTTACCCCGACCAGGACTCGAACCTAGGACTTATGATAACTAAGTCAAGTCGCTACCACTACACCACAGAAGGTTAAAAGGAATCCAACCTTATAGCTTATATCTGCTATACTTAGGAATGAACGCATTCTATCTGAATGCCACTATGTTCATATTACAGATTCCCCAACCTCACTCGTGGCTTCATTTTAGCATTTAATTCAATTCCCAATCTCATTCGGGCTATGAATTAACCAAATAAGCACAATACATATGTGAAAACATGAATCATTTTTTACCCCGACCAGGACTCGAACCTAGGACTTATGATAACTTAGTCAAAGCGCTACCACTACACCACATAAAGGTAAAAGGAATCCAACCTTATAGCTTATATCTGCTATACTTAGGAATGAATGCATTCTATCTGAATGCCACTATCTTCATATTACAGATTCCCCAACCTCACTTGGGGCTTCATTTTAGCATTTAATTTAATTCCCAATCTCATTCGGGATATGAAATAACCAAATAAGCACATTACATATGTGAAAACATGAATCATATTTTTTTACCCCGACCAGGACTCGAACCTAGGACTTATGATAACTAAGTCAAGGCGCTACCACTACACCACAGAAGGTTAAATGGAATCCAAACCTTATAGCTTATACCTGCTATACTTAGAAATGAACGCATTCTATCTGAATGCCACTATGTTCATATTACAGATTCCCCAACCTCACTCGTGGCTTCATTTTAGTAATTAATTCAATTCCCAATCTCATTCGGGCCATGAAATAACCAAATAAGCACATTACATATGTGAAAACATTAATCCTTTTTTACCCCAACCAGGACTCGAACCTAGGACTTATGATAACTAAGTCAAGGCGCTACCACTACACCACAGATCTCTCTTCACTTGGAATCCTTCAACTTTTTGTCAGTGAGGCAACATGGCTTCAGAGAAGGAAGATCAACAGTAACAAAGTTATTAGAATTTTATGATGAGGTAAGCCAAATCTTACAGGAAAGAGAAGGCTGGGCAGATTGCATATTCCTAGACTTCCAGAAAGCGTTTGACACTGTTCCACATGGGAGACTTATTAGGAAGCTGCAATCAATGGCGAGAATAGGTGGAAATGTCTTGGAATGGATAAAAACTTACTTAGAAGGAAGGGAACAGAGGGTTAGAGTAAGACACTCAGTGTCTGAATGGAGAAGAGTTAGTAGTGGAGTTCCACAGGGTTCAGTTTTAGGGCCACTTTTGTTCCTTGTATATGTAAATGACCTACCAGAGTCTGTAAATTCATTCATGAATATGTTTGCAGATGATGCAAAGATTGTGAAGAAAGTAAAAAACGAGAACAATGGTAGAGAACTTCAGGAGGATCTAAATAATCTGCATGAGTGGTCAGAAAAGTGGCTAATGAAATTCAATACCTCAAAATGTAAGGTAATGAGAATGGGTACAAGTGCAAGAAGGCCCAAGCTTGACTACTCGGTGGCTGGAGTACAACTTCAAGAGACAGAAAATGAGAGAGATCTAGGAGTAAACATACTGGCAGATTTGTCTCCAGAAATACATATAAATGGCGTAGTAAGGGCAGCATATGCATTCTTATCAAATGTAAGGGTAGCCTTCAGGCACATGGACAAGGAAATGTTCAGAAATATTTATGTAACCTATGTGAGGCCAAAACTCGAATATGCAGCCCCCTTTTGGAATCCGCACTTGAAAAAGCACATAGCTAAGCTTGAAAAAGTTCAAAGACATGCCACGAAACTGGTGCCAGAAATACGCAATCTCGGTTATGATGAGAGGCTGAGGGAATTAGACTTGCCATCACTCGAAGCTAGAAGAGTAAGGGGGGATATGGTGACAGTCTTTAAATTCCTTCATGGTTATGATAGAGTGGATAGGGATCGATATTTCGATATGGCTGGCTCTAGAACTAGAGGTCATAGTTTGAAGCTTCGTAAGAAAACTTGTTTGCAGGATGTAAGGAAATACTTTTTCAGTGTAAGAGTAGTTGATAATTGGAATTCGCTAAGCGAGGAGGTAGTTAATGCTATCTCAATCCATAGTTTTAAGGACAGGTATGATAAGTATCACTAAGTCTAAAAATGGAACCGATCAGGAGACGGGAAGATACGAGCTTTGGGCTCTTTCCCGTAAACACAATTAGGTAATAACAATTAGGTAATCACAGAAGGTTAAAAGGAATCCAACCTTATAGCTTATATCTGCTATACTTAGGAATGAACGCATTCTATCTGAATGCCACTATGTTCATATTACAGATTCCCCAACCTCACTCGTGGCTTCATTTTAGCATTTAATTCAATTCCCAATCTCATTCGGGCAATGAAATAACCAAATAAGCACATTACATATGTGAAAACATGAATCATTTTATACCCCGACCAGGACTCGAACCTAGGACTTATGATAACTAAGTCAAGGCGCTACCACTACACCACAGAAGGTTAAAAGGAATCCAACCTTATAGCTTATACCTGCTATACTTAGAAATGAACGCATTCTATCTGAATGCCACTATGTTCATATTACAGATTCCCCAACCTCACTCGTGGCTTCATTTTAGCAATTAATTCAATTCCCAATCTCATTCGGGCCATGAAATAACCAAATAAGCACATTACATATGTGAAAACATGAATCATTTTTTACCCCAACCAGGACTCGAACCTAGGACTTATGATAACTAAGTCAAGGCGCTACCACTACACCACAGAAGGTTAAAAGGAATCCAACCTTATAGCTTATATCTGCTATACTTAGGAATGAACGCATTCTATGTGAATACCACTATGTTCATAATACAGATTCCACAACCTCACTCGTGGCTTCATTTTAGCATTTAATTCATTTCCCAATCTCATTCGGGCAATGAAATAACCAAATAAGCACATTACATATGTGAAAACATGAATCATTTTATACCCCGACCAGGACTCGAACCTAGGACTTATGATATCTAAGTCAAGGCACTACCACTACACCACAGAAGGTTAAAAGGAATCCAACCTTATTGCTTATATCTGCTATACTTAGGAATGAATGCATTCTATCTGAATGCCATTATGTTCATATTAAAGATTCCCCAACCTCACTCGTGGCTTCATTTTAGCATTTAATTCAATTCCCAATCTCATCCGGGCCATGAAATAACCAAATAAGCACATTACATATGTGAAAACTTGAATAATTTTTTTTACCCCGACCAGGACTCGAACTTAGGACTTATGATAACTAAGTCAAGGCGCTACCACTACACCACAGAAGGTTAAAAGGAATCCAACCTTATAGCTTATATCTGCTATACTTAGGAATGAACGCATTCTATCTGAATACCACTATGTTCATATTACAGGTTCCCCAACCTCACTCGTGGCTTCATTTTATCATTTAATTCAATTCCCAATCTCATTCGGGCCATGAAATAACCAAATAAGCACATTACATATTTGAAAACATGAATCATTTTATACCCTGACCAGGATTCGAACCTAGGACTTATGATAACTAAGTCAAGGCGCTACCACTACACCACAGAAGGTTAAAAGGAATCCAACCTTATAGCTTATATCTGCTATACTTAGGAATGAACGCATTCTATATGAGTGCCACTATGTTCATATTACAGATTCCCCAACCTCACTCGTGGCTTCATTTTAGCATTTAATTCAATTCCCAATCTCATTCGGGATATGAAATAACCAAATAAACACATTACATATGTGAAAACATGAAAAATTTTTTTTACCCCGACCAGGACTCGAACCTAGGACTTATGATAACTAAGTCAAGTCGCTACCACTACACCACAGAAGGTTAAAAGGAATCCAACCTTATAGCTTATATCTGCTATACTTAGGAATGAACGCATTCTATCTGAATGCCACTATGTTCATATTACAGATTCCCCAACCTCACTCGTGGCTTCATTTTAGCATTTAATTCAATTCCCAATCTCATTCGGGCTATGAATTAACCAAATAAGCACAATACATATGTGAAAACATGAATCATTTTTTACCCCGACCAGGACTCGAACCTAGGACTTATGATAACTTAGTCAAAGCGCTACCACTACACCACATAAAGGTAAAAGGAATCCAACCTTATAGCTTATATCTGCTATACTTAGGAATGAATGCATTCTATCTGAATGCCACTATCTTCATATTACAGATTCCCCAACCTCACTTGGGGCTTCATTTTAGCATTTAATTTAATTCCCAATCTCATTCGGGATATGAAATAACCAAATAAGCACATTACATATGTGAAAACATGAATCATATTTTTTTACCCCGACCAGGACTCGAACCTAGGACTTATGATAACTAAGTCAAGGCGCTACCACTACACCACAGAAGGTTAAATGGAATCCAAACCTTATAGCTTATACCTGCTATACTTAGAAATGAACGCATTCTATCTGAATGCCACTATGTTCATATTACAGATTCCCCAACCTCACTCGTGGCTTCATTTTAGTAATTAATTCAATTCCCAATCTCATTCGGGCCATGAAATAACCAAATAAGCACATTACATATGTGAAAACATTAATCCTTTTTTACCCCAACCAGGACTCGAACCTAGGACTTATGATAACTAAGTCAAGGCGCTACCACTACACCACAGATCTCTCTTCACTTGGAATCCTTCAACTTTTTGTCAGTGAGGCAACATGGCTTCAGAGAAGGAAGATCAACAGTAACAAAGTTATTAGAATTTTATGATGAGGTAAGCCAAATCTTACAGGAAAGAGAAGGCTGGGCAGATTGCATATTCCTAGACTTCCAGAAAGCGTTTGACACTGTTCCACATGGGAGACTTATTAGGAAGCTGCAATCAATGGCGAGAATAGGTGGAAATGTCTTGGAATGGATAAAAACTTACTTAGAAGGAAGGGAACAGAGGGTTAGAGTAAGACACTCAGTGTCTGAATGGAGAAGAGTTAGTAGTGGAGTTCCACAGGGTTCAGTTTTAGGGCCACTTTTGTTCCTTGTATATGTAAATGACCTACCAGAGTCTGTAAATTCATTCATGAATATGTTTGCAGATGATGCAAAGATTGTGAAGAAAGTAAAAAACGAGAACAATGGTAGAGAACTTCAGGAGGATCTAAATAATCTGCATGAGTGGTCAGAAAAGTGGCTAATGAAATTCAATACCTCAAAATGTAAGGTAATGAGAATGGGTACAAGTGCAAGAAGGCCCAAGCTTGACTACTCGGTGGCTGGAGTACAACTTCAAGAGACAGAAAATGAGAGAGATCTAGGAGTAAACATACTGGCAGATTTGTCTCCAGAAATACATATAAATGGCGTAGTAAGGGCAGCATATGCATTCTTATCAAATGTAAGGGTAGCCTTCAGGCACATGGACAAGGAAATGTTCAGAAATATTTATGTAACCTATGTGAGGCCAAAACTCGAATATGCAGCCCCCTTTTGGAATCCGCACTTGAAAAAGCACATAGCTAAGCTTGAAAAAGTTCAAAGACATGCCACGAAACTGGTGCCAGAAATACGCAATCTCGGTTATGATGAGAGGCTGAGGGAATTAGACTTGCCATCACTCGAAGCTAGAAGAGTAAGGGGGGATATGGTGACAGTCTTTAAATTCCTTCATGGTTATGATAGAGTGGATAGGGATCGATATTTCGATATGGCTGGCTCTAGAACTAGAGGTCATAGTTTGAAGCTTCGTAAGAAAACTTGTTTGCAGGATGTAAGGAAATACTTTTTCAGTGTAAGAGTAGTTGATAATTGGAATTCGCTAAGCGAGGAGGTAGTTAATGCTATCTCAATCCATAGTTTTAAGGACAGGTATGATAAGTATCACTAAGTCTAAAAATGGAACCGATCAGGAGACGGGAAGATACGAGCTTTGGGCTCTTTCCCGTAAACACAATTAGGTAATAACAATTAGGTAATCACAGAAGGTTAAAAGGAATCCAACCTTATAGCTTATATCTGCTATACTTAGGAATGAACGCATTCTATGTGAATACCACTATGTTCATAATACAGATTCCACAACCTCACTCGTGGCTTCATTTTAGCATTTAATTCATTTCCCAATCTCATTCGGGCAATGAAATAACCAAATAAGCACATTACATATGTGAAAACATGAATCATTTTATACCCCGACCAGGACTCGAACCTAGGACTTATGATATCTAAGTCAAGGCGCTACCACTACACCACAGAAGGTTAAAAGGAATCCAACCTTATTGCTTATATCTGCTATACTTAGGAATGAACGCATTCTATCTGAATGCCACTATGTTCATATTACAGATTCCCCAACCTCACTCGTGGCTTCATTTTAGCATTTAATTCAATTCCCAATCTCATTCGGGCCATGAAATAACCAAATAAGCACATTACATATGTGAAAACATGAATAATTTTTACCCCGACCAGGACTCGAACCTAGGACTTATGATAACTAAGTCAAGGCGCTACCACTACACCACAGAAGGTTAAAAGGAATCCAACCTTATAGCTTATATCTGCTATACTTAGGAATGAACGCATTCTATCTGAATACCACTATGTTCATATTACAGATTCCCCAACCTCACTCGTGGCTTCATTTTAGCATTTAATTCAATTCCCAATCTCATTCGGGCAATGAAATAACCAAATAAGCACATTACATATGTGAAAACATGAATCATTTTATACCCCGACCAGGATTCGAACCTAGGACTTATGATAACTAAGTCAAGGCGCTACCACTACACCACAGAAGGTTAAAAGGAATCCAACCTTATAGCTTATATCTGCTATACTTAGGAATGAACGCATTCTATCTGAATGCCACTATGTTCATATTACAGATTCCCCAACCTCACTCGTGGCTTCATTTTAGCATTTAATTCAATTCCCAATCTCATTCGGGCAATGAAATAACCAAATAAGCACATTACATATGTGAAAACATGAATCATTTTTTACCCCGACCAGGACTCGAACCTAGGACTTATGATAACTAAGTCAAGGCGCTACCACTACACCACAGAAGGTTAAAAGGAATCCAACCTTATAGCTTATATCTGCTATACTTAGGAATGAACGCATTCTATCTGAATGCCACTATGTTCATATTACAGATTCCCCAACCTCACTCGTGGCTTCATTTTAGCATTTAATTCAATTCCCAATCTCATTCGGGCCATGAAATAACCAAATAAGCACATTACATATGTGAAAACATGAATCATTTTTTACCCCGACCAGGACTCGAACCTAGGACTTATGATAACTAAGTCAAGGCGCTACCACTACACCACAGAAGGTTAAAAGGAATCCAACCTTATAGCTTATATCTGCTATACTTAGGAATGAACGCATTCTATCTGAATGCCACTATGTTCATATTACAGATTCCCCAACCTCACTCGTGGCTTCATTTTAGCATTTAATTCAATTCCCAATCTCATTCGGGCCATGAAATAACCAAATAAGCACATTACATATGTGAAAACATGAATCATTTTATACCCCGACCAGGACTCGAACCTAGGACTTATGATAACTAAGTCAAGGCGCTACCACTACACCACAGAAGGTTAAAAGGAATCCAACCTTATAGCTTATACCTGCTATACTTAGGAATGAACGCATTCTATCTGAATGCCACTATGTTCATATTACAGATTCCCCAACCTCACTCGTGGCTTCATTTTAGCATTTAATTCAATTCCCAATCTCATTCGGGCCATGAAATAACCAAATAAGCACATTACATATGTGAAAACATGAATCATTTTTTACCCCAACCAGGACTCGAACCTAGGACTTATGATAACTAAGTCAAGGCGCTACCACTACACCACAGAAGGTTAAAAGGAATCCAACCTTATAGCTTATATCTGCTATACTTAGGAATGAACGCATTCTATGTGAATGCCACTATGTTCATATTACAGATTCCACAACCTCACTCGTGGCTTCATTTTAGCATTTAATTCAATTCCCAATCTCATTCGGGCAATGAAATAACCAAATAAGCACATTACATATGTGAAAACATGAATCATTTTATACCCCGACCAGGACTCGAACCTAGGACTTATGATATCTAAGTCAAGGCGCTACCACTACACCACAGAAGGTTAAAAGGAATCCAACCTTATTGCTTATATCTGCTATACTTAGGAATGAATGCATTCTATCTGAATGCCACTATGTTCATATTAAAGATTCCCCAACCTCACTCGTGGCTTCATTTTAGCATTTAATTCAATTCCCAATCTCATCCGGGCCATGAAATAACCAAATAAGCACATTACATATGTGAAAACTTGAATAATTTTTTTTACCCCGACCAGGACTCGAACTTAGGACTTATGATAACTAAGTCAAGGCGCTA
Source organism: Halocaridina rubra (assembly GCA_037179515.1). Classification (NCBI taxonomy): domain Eukaryota; kingdom Metazoa; phylum Arthropoda; class Malacostraca; order Decapoda; family Atyidae; genus Halocaridina; species Halocaridina rubra. The sequence goes on along the minus strand of JAXCGZ010010659.1, from coordinate 14,612 downwards.
CCACTACACCACAGAAGGTTAAAAGGAATCCAACCTTATAGCTTATATCTGCTATACTTAGGAATGAACGCATTCTATCTGAATACCACTATGTTCATATTACAGGTTCCCCAACCTCACTCGTGGCTTCATTTTATCATTTAATTCAATTCCCAATCTCATTCGGGCCATGAAATAACCAAATAAGCACATTACATATTTGAAAACATGAATCATTTTATACCCTGACCAGGATTCGAACCTAGGACTTATGATAACTAAGTCAAGGCGCTACCACTACACCACAGAAGGTTAAAAGGAATCCAACCTTATAGCTTATATCTGCTATACTTAGGAATGAACGCATTCTATATGAGTGCCACTATGTTCATATTACAGATTCCCCAACCTCACTCGTGGCTTCATTTTAGCATTTAATTCAATTCCCAATCTCATTCGGGATATGAAATAACCAAATAAACACATTACATATGTGAAAACATGAAAAATTTTTTTTACCCCGACCAGGACTCGAACCTAGGACTTATGATAACTAAGTCAAGTCGCTACCACTACACCACAGAAGGTTAAAAGGAATCCAACCTTATAGCTTATATCTGCTATACTTAGGAATGAACGCATTCTATCTGAATGCCACTATGTTCATATTACAGATTCCCCAACCTCACTCGTGGCTTCATTTTAGCATTTAATTCAATTCCCAATCTCATTCGGGCTATGAATTAACCAAATAAGCACAATACATATGTGAAAACATGAATCATTTTTTACCCCGACCAGGACTCGAACCTAGGACTTATGATAACTTAGTCAAAGCGCTACCACTACACCACATAAAGGTAAAAGGAATCCAACCTTATAGCTTATATCTGCTATACTTAGGAATGAATGCATTCTATCTGAATGCCACTATCTTCATATTACAGATTCCCCAACCTCACTTGGGGCTTCATTTTAGCATTTAATTTAATTCCCAATCTCATTCGGGATATGAAATAACCAAATAAGCACATTACATATGTGAAAACATGAATCATATTTTTTTACCCCGACCAGGACTCGAACCTAGGACTTATGATAACTAAGTCAAGGCGCTACCACTACACCACAGAAGGTTAAATGGAATCCAAACCTTATAGCTTATACCTGCTATACTTAGAAATGAACGCATTCTATCTGAATGCCACTATGTTCATATTACAGATTCCCCAACCTCACTCGTGGCTTCATTTTAGTAATTAATTCAATTCCCAATCTCATTCGGGCCATGAAATAACCAAATAAGCACATTACATATGTGAAAACATTAATCCTTTTTTACCCCAACCAGGACTCGAACCTAGGACTTATGATAACTAAGTCAAGGCGCTACCACTACACCACAGATCTCTCTTCACTTGGAATCCTTCAACTTTTTGTCAGTGAGGCAACATGGCTTCAGAGAAGGAAGATCAACAGTAACAAAGTTATTAGAATTTTATGATGAGGTAAGCCAAATCTTACAGGAAAGAGAAGGCTGGGCAGATTGCATATTCCTAGACTTCCAGAAAGCGTTTGACACTGTTCCACATGGGAGACTTATTAGGAAGCTGCAATCAATGGCGAGAATAGGTGGAAATGTCTTGGAATGGATAAAAACTTACTTAGAAGGAAGGGAACAGAGGGTTAGAGTAAGACACTCAGTGTCTGAATGGAGAAGAGTTAGTAGTGGAGTTCCACAGGGTTCAGTTTTAGGGCCACTTTTGTTCCTTGTATATGTAAATGACCTACCAGAGTCTGTAAATTCATTCATGAATATGTTTGCAGATGATGCAAAGATTGTGAAGAAAGTAAAAAACGAGAACAATGGTAGAGAACTTCAGGAGGATCTAAATAATCTGCATGAGTGGTCAGAAAAGTGGCTAATGAAATTCAATACCTCAAAATGTAAGGTAATGAGAATGGGTACAAGTGCAAGAAGGCCCAAGCTTGACTACTCGGTGGCTGGAGTACAACTTCAAGAGACAGAAAATGAGAGAGATCTAGGAGTAAACATACTGGCAGATTTGTCTCCAGAAATACATATAAATGGCGTAGTAAGGGCAGCATATGCATTCTTATCAAATGTAAGGGTAGCCTTCAGGCACATGGACAAGGAAATGTTCAGAAATATTTATGTAACCTATGTGAGGCCAAAACTCGAATATGCAGCCCCCTTTTGGAATCCGCACTTGAAAAAGCACATAGCTAAGCTTGAAAAAGTTCAAAGACATGCCACGAAACTGGTGCCAGAAATACGCAATCTCGGTTATGATGAGAGGCTGAGGGAATTAGACTTGCCATCACTCGAAGCTAGAAGAGTAAGGGGGGATATGGTGACAGTCTTTAAATTCCTTCATGGTTATGATAGAGTGGATAGGGATCGATATTTCGATATGGCTGGCTCTAGAACTAGAGGTCATAGTTTGAAGCTTCGTAAGAAAACTTGTTTGCAGGATGTAAGGAAATACTTTTTCAGTGTAAGAGTAGTTGATAATTGGAATTCGCTAAGCGAGGAGGTAGTTAATGCTATCTCAATCCATAGTTTTAAGGACAGGTATGATAAGTATCACTAAGTCTAAAAATGGAACCGATCAGGAGACGGGAAGATACGAGCTTTGGGCTCTTTCCCGTAAACACAATTAGGTAATAACAATTAGGTAATCACAGAAGGTTAAAAGGAATCCAACCTTATAGCTTATATCTGCTATACTTAGGAATGAACGCATTCTATGTGAATACCACTATGTTCATAATACAGATTCCACAACCTCACTCGTGGCTTCATTTTAGCATTTAATTCATTTCCCAATCTCATTCGGGCAATGAAATAACCAAATAAGCACATTACATATGTGAAAACATGAATCATTTTATACCCCGACCAGGACTCGAACCTAGGACTTATGATATCTAAGTCAAGGCGCTACCACTACACCACAGAAGGTTAAAAGGAATCCAACCTTATTGCTTATAACTGCTATACTTAGGAATGAATGCATTCTATCTGAATGCCATTATGTTCATATTAAAGATTCCCCAACCTCACTCGTGGCTTCATTTTAGCATTTAATTCAATTCCCAATCTCATTCGGGCCATGAAATAACCAAATAAGCACATTACATATGTGAAAATATGAATAATTTTTACCCCGACCAGGACTCGAACCTAGGACTTATGATAACTAAGTCAAGGCGCTACCACTACACCACAGAAGGTTAAAAGGAATCCAACCTTATAGGTTATATCTCCTATACTTAGGAATGAAAGCATTCTATCTGAATACCACTATGTTCATATTACAGATTCCCCAACCTCACTCGTGGCTTCATTTTAGCATTTAATTCAATTCCCAATCTCATTCGGGCAATGAAATAACCAAATAAGCACATTACATATGTGAAAACATGAATCATTTAATACCCTGACCAGGATTCGAACCTAGGACTTATGATAAGTAAGTCAAGGCGCTACCACTACACTACAGAAGGTTAAAAGGAATCCAACCTTATAGCTTATATCTGCTATACTTAGGAATGAACGCATTCTATCTGAATGCCACTATGTTCATATTAAAGATTCCCCACCCTCACTCGTGGCTTCATTTTAGCATTTAATTCAATTCCCAATCTCATTCGGGCAATGAAATAACCAAATAAGCACATTACATATGTGAAAACATGATTCATTTTATACCCCGACCAGGACTCGAACCTAGGACTTATGATAACTAAGTCAAGGCGCTACCACTACACCACAGAAGGTTAAAAGGAATCCAACCTTATTGCTTATATCTGCAATACTTAGGAATGAACGCATTCTATCTGAATGCCACTATGTTCATATTAAAGATTCCCCACCCTCACTCGTGGCTTCATTTTAGCATTTAATTCAATTCCCAATCTCATTCGGGCCATGCAATAACCAAATAAGCACATTACATATGTGAAAATATGAATCTTTTTTACCCCGACCAGGACTCGAACCTAGGACTTATGATAACTAAGTCAAGGCGCTACCACTACATCACAGAAGGTTAAAAGGAATCCAACCTTATAGCTTATATCTGCTATACTTAGGAATGAATGCATTCTATCTGAATACCACTATGTTCATATTACAGATTCCCCAACCTCACTCGTGGCTTCATTTTATCATTTAATTCAATTCCCAATCTCATTCGGGCCATGAAATAACCAAATAAGCACATTACATATGTGAAAACATGAATCATTTTATGCCATGACAAGGATTCGAACCTAGGACTTATTATAACTAAGTCAAGGCGCTACCACTACACCACAGAAGGTTAAAAGGAATACAACCTTATAGCTTATATCTGCTATACTTAGGAATGAACGCATTCTATCTGAGTGCCACGATGTTCATATTACAGATTCCCCAACCTCACTCGTGGCTTCATTTTAGCATTTAATTCAATTCCCAATCTCATTCGGGATATGAAATAACCAAATAAGCACATTACATATGTGAAAACATGAATCATTTTTTATCCCGACCAGGACTCGAACCTAGGACTTATGATAACTAAGTCAAGGCGCTACCACTACACCACATAAAGGTAAAAGGAATCCAACCTTATAGCTTATATCTGCTATACTTAGGAATGAATGCATTCTATCTGAATGCCACTATCTTCATATTACAGATTCCCCAACCTCACTCGGGGCTTCATTTTAGCATTTAATTTAATTCCCAATCTCATTCGGGATATGAAATAACCAAATAAGCACATTACATATGTGAAAACATGAATCATATTTTTTTACCCCGACCAGGACTCGAACCTAGGACTTATGATAACTAAGTCAAGGCGCTACCACTACACCACAGAAGGTTAAATGGAATCCAACCTTATAGCTTATACCTGCTATACTTAGAAATGAACGCATTCTATCTGAATGCCACTATGTTAATGTTACAGATTCCCCAACCTCACTCGTGGCTTCATTTTAGCAATTAATTCAATTCCCAATCTCATTCGGGCCATGAAATAACCAAATAAGCATATTACATATGTTAAAACATGAATCATTTTTTATCCCGACCAGGACTCGAACCTAGGACTTATGATAACTAAGTCAAGGCGCTACCACTACACCACAGAAGGTCAAAAGGAATCCAACCTTATAGCTTATATCTGCTATACTTAGGAATGAACGCATTCTATCTGAATACCACTATGTTCATAATACAGATTCCACAACCTCACTCGTGGCTTCATTTTAGCATTTAATTCAATTCCCAATCTCATTCGGGCAATGAAATAACCAAAAAAGCACATTACATATGTGAAAACATGAATCATTTTATACCCCGACCAGAACTCGAACCTAGGACTTATGATAACTAAGTCAAGGCGCTACCACTACACCACAGAAGGTTAAAAGGAATCCAACATTATTGCTTATATCTGCTATACTTAGAAATGAACGCATTCTATCTGAATGCCACTATGTTCATATTAAAGATTCCCCACCCTCACTCGTGGCTTCATTTTAGCATTCAATTCAATTCCCAATCTCATTCGGGCCATGAAATAACCAAATAAGCACATTACATATGTGAAAACATGAATAATTTTTTTTACCCCTACCGGGACTCGAACCTAGGACTTATTATATCTAAGTCAAGGCACTACCACTACACCACAGAAGGTTAAAAGGAATCCAACCTTATTGCTTATATCTGCTATACTTAGGAATGAACGCATTCTATCTGAATGCCATTATGTTCATATTAAAGATTCCCCAACCTCACTCTTGGCTTCATTTTAGCATTTAATTCAATTCCCAATCTCATTCGGGCCATGAAATAACCAAATAAGCACATTACATATGTTAAAATATGAATCTTTTTTACCCCGACCAGGACTCGAACCTAGGACTTATGATAACTAAGTCAAGGCGCTACCACTACACCACAGAAGGTTAAAAGGAATACAACCTTATAGCTTATATCTGCTATACTTAGGAATGTACGCATTCTATCTGAATGCCACTATATTCATATTAAAGATTCCCCAACCTCACTCGTGGCTTCATTTTATCATTTAATTCAATTCCCAATCTCATTCGGGCCATGAAATTACCAAATAAGCACATTACATATGTGAAAACATGAATCATTTTTTTTACCCCGACCAGGACTCGAACCTAGGACTTATGATAACTAATTCAAGGCGCTACCACTACACCACAGAAGGTTAAAAGGAATCCAACCTTATAGCTTATATCTGCTATACTTAGGAATGAACGCATTCTATCTGAATACCACTATGTTCATATTACAGATTCCCCAACCTCACTCGTAGCTTCATTTTATCATTTAATTCAATTCCCATACTCATTCGGGCCATGAAATAACCAAATAAGCACATTACATATGTGAAAACATGAATCATTTTATACCCTGACCAGGATTCGAACCTAGGACTTATGATAACTAAGTCAAGGCGCTACCACTACACCACAGAAGGTTAAAAGGAATCCAACCTTATAGCTTATATCTGCTATACTTAGGAATGAACGCATTCTATCTGAATGCCACTATGTTCATATTACAGATTCCCCAACCTCAGTCGTGGCATCATTTTAGCATTTAATTCAATTCCCAATCTCATTCGGGCTATGAAATAACCAAATAAGCATATTACATATGTGAAAACATGAATAATTTTTTTTACCCCGACCAGGAATCGAACCTAGGACTTATGATAACTAAGTCAAGGCGCAACCACGACACCACAGAAGGTTAAAAGGAATCCAACCTTATAGCTTATATCTGCTATACTTAGGAATGAACGCATTCTATCTGAATGCCACTATGTTCATATTACAGATTCCCCAACCTCACTCGTGGCTTCATTTTAGCATTTAATTCAATTCCCAATCTTATTCGGGCTATGAATTAACCAAATAAGCACATTACATATGTGAAAACATGAATAATTTTTTTTTACCCCGACCATGACTCGAACCTAGGACTTATGATAACTAAGTCAAAGCGCTACCACTACACCACAGAAGGTTAAAAGGAATCCAACCTTATAGCTTACATCTGCTATACTTAGGAATGAACGCAGTCTATCTGAATGCCACTATATTCATATTACAGATTCCCCAACCTCACTCGGGGCTTCATTTTAGCATTTAATTCAATTCCAAATTTCATTCGGGCAATGAAATAACCAAATAAGCACATTACATATGTGAAAACATGAATAATTTTTTTTACCCCGACCATGACTCGAACCTAGGACTTATGATAACTAAGTCAAGGCGCTACCACTACACCACAGAAGGTTAAAAGGAATCCAACTTTATAGCTTATATATGCTATACTTAGGAATGAACACATTTATCTGAATACCACTATGTTCATATTACAGATTCCCCAACCTCACTCGTGGCTTCATTTTAGCATTTAATTCAATTGCCAATCTCATTCGGGCCATGAAATAACCAAATAAGCGCATTACATATGTGAAAACATGAATCATTTTTTACCCCGGCCAGGACTCGAACCTAGGACTTATGATAACTAAGTCAAGGCGCTACCACTACACCACAGAAGGTTAAAAGGAATCCAACCTTATTGCTTATATCTGCTATACTTAGGAATGAACGCATTCTATCTGAATGCCACTATGTTCATATCACAGATTCACCAACCTCACTCGTGGCTTCATTTTAGCATTTAATTCAATTCTAAATCTCATTCGGGCCATGAAATAACCAAATAAGCACATTACATATGTGAAAATATGAACCATATTTTCTTACCCCGACCAGGACTCGAACCTAGGACTTATGATAACTAATTCAAGGCGCTACCACTACACCACATAAAGGTAAAAGGAATCCAACCTTATAGCTTATATCTGCTATACTTAAGAATGAATGCATTCTATCTGAATACCACTATGTTCATATTACAGATTCCCCAACCTCACTCGGGGCTTCATTTTAGCATTTAATTTAATTCCCAATTTCATTCGGGATATGAAATAACCAAATAAGCACATTACATATGTGAAAACATGAATCATATTTTCTTACCCCGACCAGGACTCGAACCTAGGACTTATGATAACTAAGTCAAGGCGCTACCACTATACCACAGAAGGTTAAAAGGAATCCAACCTTATTGCTTATATCTGCTATACTTAGGAATGAACGCATTCTATCTGAATGCCACTATGTTAATATTACAGATTCCCCAACCTCACTCGTGGCTTCATTTTAGCATTTAATTCAATTCCCAATCTCATCCGGGCCATGAAATAACCAAATAAGCACATTACATATGTGAAAACTTGAATAATTTTTTTACCCTGACCAGGACTCGAACTTAGGACTTATGATAACTAAGTCAAGGCGCTACCACTACACCGCAGAAGGTTAAAAGGAATCCAACCTTATAGCTTATATCTGCTATACTTAGGAATGAACGCATTCTATCTGAATACCACTATGTTCATATTACAGGTTCCCCAACCTCACTCGTGGCTTCATTTTATCATTTAATTCAATTCCCAATCTCATTCGGGCCATGAAATAGCCAAATAAGCACATTACATATTTGAAAACATGAATCATTTTATACCCTGACCAGGATTCGAACCTAGGACTTATGATAACTAAGTCAAGGCGCTACCACTACACCACAGAAGGTTAAAAGGAATCCAACCTTATAGCTTATATCTGCTATACTTAGGAATGAACGCATTCTATCTGAGTGCCACTATGTTCATATTACAGATTCCCCAACCTCACTCGTGGCTTCATTTTAGCAATTAATTCAATTCCCAATCTCATTCGGGCCATGAAATAACCAAATAAGCACATTACATATGTGAAAACATGAATCATATTTTTTTACCCCGACCAGGACTCGAACCAAGGACTTATGATAACTAAGTCAAGGCGCTACCACTACACCACAGAAGGTTAAATGGAATCCAACCTTATAGCTTATACCTGCTATACTTAGAAATGAACGCATTCTATCTGAATGCCACTATGTTCATATTACAGATTCCCCAACCTCACTCGTGGCTTCATTTTAGCAATTAATTCAATTCCCAATCTCATTCGGGCCATGAAATAACCAAATAAGCACATTACATATGTGAAAACATGAATCATTTTTTACCCCAACCAGGACTCGAACCTAGGACTTATGATAACTAAGTCAAGGCGCTACCACTACACCACAGAAGGTTAAAAGGAATCCAACCTTATAGCTTATATCTGCTATACTTAGGAATGAACGCATTCTATGTGAATACCACTATGTTCATAATACAGATTCCACAACCTCACTCGTGGCTTCATTTTAGCATTTAATTCATTTCCCAATCTCATTCGGGCAATGAAATAACCAAATAAGCACATTACATATGTGAAAACATGAATCATTTTATACCCCGACCAGGACTCGAACCTAGGACTTATGATATCTAAGTCAAGGCACTACCACTACACCACAGAAGGTTAAAAGGAATCCAACCTTATTGCTTATATCTGCTATACTTAGGAATGAATGCATTCTATCTGAATGCCATTATGTTCATATTAAAGATTCCCCAACCTCACTCGTGGCTTCATTTTAGCATTTAATTCAATTCCCAATCTCATTCGGGCCATGAAATAACCAAATAAGCACATTACATATGTGAAAATATGAATAATTTTTACCCCGACCAGGACTCGAACCTAGGACTTATGATAACTAAGTCAAGGCGCTACCACTACACCACAGAAGGTTAAAAGGAATCCAACCTTATAGGTTATATCTCCTATACTTAGGAATGAAAGCATTCTATCTGAATACCACTATGTTCATATTACAGATTCCCCAACCTCACTCGTGGCTTCATTTTAGCATTTAATTCAATTCCCAATCTCATTCGGGCAATGAAATAACCAAATAAGCACATTACATATGTGAAAACATGAATCATTTTATACCCTGACCAGGATTCGAACCTAGGACTTATGATAAGTAAGTCAAGGCGCTACCACTACACCACAGAAGGTTAAAAGGAATCCAACCTTATAGCTTATATCTGCTATACTTAGGAATGAACGCATTCTATCTGAATGCCACTATGTTCATATTAAAGATTCCCCACCCTCACTCGTGGCTTCATTTTAGCATTTAATTCAATTCCCAATCTCATTCGGGCAATGAAATAACCAAATAAGCACATTACATATGTGAAAACATGAATCATTTTATACCCCGACCAGGACTCGAACCTAGGACTTATGATAACTAAGTCAAGGCGCTACCACTACACCACAGAAGGTTAAAAGGAATCCAACCTTATTGCTTATATCTGCAATACTTAGGAATGAACGCATTCTATCTGAATGCCACTATGTTCATATTAAAGATTCCCCACCCTCACTCGTGGCTTCATTTTAGCATTTAATTCAATTCCCAATCTCATTCGGGCCATGAAATAACCAAATAAGCACATTACATATGTGAAAACATGAATAATTTTTTTTACCCCTACTGGGACTCGAACCTAGGACTTATGATATCTAAGTCAAGGCACTACCACTACACCATAGAAGGTTAAAAGGAATCCAACCTTTTTGCTTATATCTGCTATACTTAGGAATGAACGCATTCTATCTGAATGCCATTATGTTCATATTAAAGATTCCCAAACCTCACTCGTGGCTTCATTTTAGCATTTAATTCAATTCCCAATCTCATTCGGGCCATGCAATAACCAAATAAGCACATTACATATGTGAAAATATGAATCTTTTTTACCCCGACCAGGACTCGAACCTAGGACTTATGATAACTAAGTCAAGGCGCTACCACTACATCACAGAAGGTTAAAAGGAATCCAACCTTATAGCTTATATCTGCTATACTTAGGAATGAATGCATTCTATCTGAATACCACTATGTTCATATTACAGATTCCCCAACCTCACTCGTGGCTTCATTTTATCATTTAATTCAATTCCCAATCTCATTCGGGCCATGAAATAACCAAATAAGCACATTACATATGTGAAAACATGAATCATTTTATACCCTGACCAGGATTCGAACCTAGGACTTATGATAACTAAGTCAAGGCGCTACCACTACACCACAGAAGGTTAAAAGGAATACAACCTTATAGCTTATATCTGCTATACTTAGGAATGAACGCATTCTATCTGAGTGCCACTATGTTCATATTACAGATTCCCCAACCTCACTCGTGGCTTCATTTTAGCATTTAATTCAATTCCCAATCTCATTCGGGATATGAAATAACCAAATAAGCACATTACATATGTGAAAACATGAATCATTTTTTATCCCGACCAGGACTCGAACCTAGGACTTATGATAACTAAGTCAAGGCGCTACCACTACACCACATAAAGGTAAAAGGAATCCAACCTTATAGCTTATATCTGCTATACTTAGGAATGAATGCATTCTATCTGAATGCCACTATGTTCATATTACAGATTCCCCAACCTCACTTGTGGCTTCATTTTAGCATTTATTTCAATTCCCAATCTTATTCGGGCTATGAATTAACCAAATAAGCACAATACATATGTGAAAACATGAATCATTTTTTACCCCGACCAGGACTCGAACCTAGGACTTATGATAACTAAGTCAAGGCGCTACCACTACACCACATAAAGGTAAAAGGAATCCAACCTTATAGCTTATATCTGCTATACTTTGGAATGAATGCATTCTATCTGAATGCCACTATGTTCATATGACAGATTCCCCAACCTCACTCGTGGCTTCATTTTAGCATTTAATTCAATTCCCAATCTCATTTGGGATATGAAATAACCAAATAAGCACATTACATATGTGAAAACATGAATCATTTTTTACCCCGACCAGGACTCGAACCTAGGACTTATGATAACTAAGTCAAGGCGCTACCACTACACCACAGAAGGTTAAATGGAATCCAACCTTATAGCTTATATCTGCTATACTTAGAAATGAACGCATTCTATCTGAATGCCACTATGTTCATATTACAGATTCCCCAACCTCACTCGTGGCTTCATTTTAGCAATTAATTCAATTCCCAATCTCATTCGGGCCATGAAATAACCAAATAAGCACATTACATATGTGAAAACATGAATCATTTTTTACCCCGACCAGGACTCGAACCTAGGACTTATGATAACTAAGTCAAGGCGCTACCACTACACCACAGAAGGTTAAAAGGAATCCAACCTTATAGCTTATATCTGCCATACTTAGGAATGAACACATTCTATCTGAATGCCACTATGTTCATATTACAGATTCCCCAACCTCACTCGTTTCTTCATTTTAGCATTTAATTCAATTTCCAATCTCATTTGGACCATGAAATAACCAAATAAGCACATTACATATGTGAAAATATGACTCATTTTTCACCCCGACCAGGACTCGAACCTAGGACTTATGATAACTAAGTCAAGGCGCTACCACTACACCACAGAAGGTTAAAAGGAATCCAACCTTGTAGCTTATATCTGCTATACTTAGGAATGAACGCAGTCTATCTGAATGCCACTATGTTCATGTTACAGATTCCCCAACCTCACTCGTGGCTTCATTTTAGCATTTAATTCAATTCCCAATCTCATTCGGGCCATGAAATAACCAAATAAGCACATTACATATGTGAAAACATGAATAATTTTTTTTACCCCGACCATGACTCGAACCTAATACTTATGATAACTAAGTCAAAGCGCTACCACTACACCACAGAAGGTTAAAAGAAATCCAACCTTATAGCTTATATCTACTATACTTAGGAATGAATGCATTCTATCTGAATGCCACTATGTTCATATTACAGATTCCCCAACCTCACTCCGGGCTTCATTTTAGCATTTAATTCAATTCCAAATCTCATTCGGGCAATGAAATAACCAAATAAGCACATTACATATGTGAAAACATGAATCATTTTTTACCCCGACCAGGACTCGAACCTAGGACTTATGATAACTTAGTCAAGGCGCTACCACTACACCACAGAAGGTTAAAAGGAATCCAACTTTATAGCTTATATCTGCTATACTTAGGAATGAACGCATTCTATCTGAATACCACTATTTTCATATTACAGATTCCCCAACCTCACTCGTGGCTACATTTTAGCATTTAATTCAATTCCCAATCTCATTCGGGCCATGAAATAACCAAATAAGCACATTACATATGTGAAAACATGAATCATTTTATACCCTGGCCAGGATTCGAACCTAGGACTTATGATAACTAAGCCTTATTGAAAATATCAGATGAAATATACAAAAATATAGATAATAAGAAAATATCATTGCTACTACTACTCGATCTTTCTAAAGCTTTTGATAGTGTACACCATACCATCTTATTAGAAAAATGCAAAAAAATGAACATTGACCCAAGCTGGTTCGAGAACTATTTGAAAAACCGCTACCAGTCAGTCAGAATAAAAGATGTAGTTTCAAGTCGCAAGAAGGTATTGTTTAGGGTCCCTCAGGGATCGATCCTAGGACCTATACTTTTTCTAATATATGTAAACGATCTAGTAAAATATTTACCTAACTGTTATGTCATTCAATATGCTGATGATACTCAAATCTTAATTGAAGGAGAAATTAATGATTTAGAAAATATTATTCGTAGAGCAGAAGAAATTTTGTATATGGCTAAACGTTACTTTCTAAAAAATGGTCTGTTACTTAATGAAATTAAAACCCAATCTATTCTTATCGGATCCAGACAATTATTATCAGAAGTTGATGACAATCTTCATATAAATTTTAACGGTAATATCATTAAGCCAATGAACTCGGTAAAGAACCTAGGTGTCTATTTTGACCGTTACATGAATTTTGAAATGCATATAGATGAAATTTATAAAAAAGTAATGGGTACTCTAATATATCTAAATAGGGTAAAAGACTCATTTGAAACATCAACTCGTATAATAATTGTCCAGTCCTTAGCTATGAGTTTAATTAATTACTGTCTCAAAGTTTGGGGATGTACAAATAAGACTCAATTACAAAGAATACAAAAGCTACAAAACTTTGCAGCACGAGTGGCTGTTGGCAATGTAAGAAAATACGAGCACATCTCTCCTCTTTTAAAAGATCTAGAATGGATAAAGATTAGAGATAAATATGCTTTTGATATATGTACCTTTGTTTTTAATATACTAAGAAACAATCTTCCTGATTGCTTGTATAATTTTTCTACAGTAAGCTCAGTTACCGGGTTAACTACCCGTCAAGGGGAAGATTTATTAGTACGAAGGTCTAAAACTGATATTGGCTCAAGAGATATAAACATTCGTGGACCTCATTTATATAATCAGCTTCCCAGAGAACTAAAAAATGCTGGTTCAGTGTATACTTTTAAATATAATCTTAAGAAGTTACTCTTAAAGGAAGATTTTACTTGTAAATTTTAATAGTACACCCATATTTGAATACCCAATGTACGTTGGAAATAAAGTCTTATTATTATTATTATTATTATTACACTACACCACAGAAGGTTAAAAGGAATCCAG
>JAXCGZ010010658.1:0-23057 GCA_037179515.1 Halocaridina rubra | reverse complement strand
TTTGTATAAGTAGGATCATTACTCATCAAGAAAATGTGAAAATATATGCAAAGCAAGCTATATTTTAATGGATCACAAGACCAGGTTTCAGGGCAATGTAGAATATGATACATCAGAGCTATAATAAAAATAAGTGAAATTACAAAGGTGAGTTACCAGACGAATACCAGAATAGCTCTGCTTGTTAAATTGACTTCTTTCTACTATGCTACAAGAGATATACAAGTGACCTGATAGAACTGTAGTAGATAATGAATGAAAAATTACAAGCCTCATCTTTAATGAGCTTTCAATCACTTAAGTTTCAGTCATGACCTCTTGTATAATTATGATTTTTCAGGAAGTTCATTAATGATGAGGGTTGTAATTGCTATTTATAATCTTCTACAGTTCTATCAAGTTACCTGAAGATCTCTTAGCTTGGAAAAGAGTAGCTAATTTGACTAATAGTGCAATTCAGGTATTGATCTTGTAGAGCTCCTTTGTACGTTCACTAATTTTTCAATAACTCTCAGTTGTATCATAGTTTAGGTAGCGATGAAATCTAACCATATACAATCTTATTTAACTTTAGGGAGCTTTGTTTTTGAAAGTTTTATGTCCTAACCACACATATGACAAAAAAATTTTCAAAAGGTTCCACATTTCTTTGTCATAACATTTACATCATGTAGCAGAAAGCAAAGGTCTGCAAGTAGACGAACTAAGCCACTCTGAATTACTACCAATGAGTGAATGCATAGTGAAGATTCTTCATGTGCATATTTGCTAACTTTGCTCTAAGCAAAGACTTGATATAGGGTATTCATTAATAGGCCATGATAACAAAAACACATTTGTAAAAACTGCCAAGAACAGTAATATTTCCAAGTATCATGCAGAAGTTTCAACTCATGCAAATATATAAAAGACTTCTTAAGATGGATTGCGCATAAAGGATATAGGCATATCAGAAGAATATGAACTTTGAACAGACAAGATGTCAAAAAAGTACAGCTATTGGATTGCAAGACACTGGGTACAACAACAGAACTATCCCTAACACAAATCCAAATTCAAAAGATTTCTCAAAACTGTACCATCCAGGCTATAAAAGTATATGCAGGTCCATGGGTTATATTCATTTTACTTCAATAATACATTATTTTCTTGTTCTCAAAAGGCTATTAATGCATATACAGGTCCATGGGTTATGATCAATTAATTTAGATATGGTATTGCCTTTTTGTTCCCTCAAGGCTATAAATGCATATACAGGTCCATGGGTTATAATACTTTCACTTCGACACTGTATTATTTTCTTGTTATCCTCACCTGGTGAAAGATAGCAAAAGAAACTCTAAAGAACAGAATATGTATCTGTTTAGGAATGCTAATCCAACTTAACTTACAATAAGTACATAAAAAAATGCTATTAAAATTTTTCTAAAGTATTTTAGCATGAAAAGGGAACTCAGCTTATTACAAAAGATTCATAGAATCCATTAAGAGAGTGGCGATGAAAAAGATTTTTCTACAACTATACCTTATTTTCATTTGAAAGCCAACTCGCAATGTATCTTCTTGTCACATCTCGGACACTGAGATTTGCATTGTACGCAGTGATATAGGCGGAAGACGAAGGCGTACGAGACTAGAAAACAAAAAATTTTGACATTATATTACTAAGTTACCGAGGTCTGAAGTGTAATATATAAATACAGTAAAAGATAAAGAAGCAGAGAACACGGTATTTACAACAAGCTTCAAAGTAGGTTTGAAAGATAAAATAACTCTTCCAGGAATAATAAAGTTGACAGAACTCTTAGATATAAAAACATTCATCATCAATTACTTTTACGTTTAGCTGATTATTACTAGTCCAGAAATATTTTAATCCTGGCATAATAAATTATAATTTAAAGATTAAAACTCATTTACACTGTCACAGGTAATCACAGTAAAATGCTGCAATCAAATTATTTCTTGTGATTACAACTTCCTAAACTTCATATACAGAGTCTCCCATACTTACAAACAATCGATTCACAAACATTTGCAGATACGAACAATAACCTACCCATTATCTACACATGTATTAATATAAGTATTACTATCATGTATTATTACATTATTATTACTGTATTAAACTTAACTAAAACTATATTCCTTCTGTTTTAAGAAGTGGTTAAGTGTCTTTAGTCTAAGTACTGTATAGTGCTGAACATGTAAGTACTGAACAGTACTTTTTTTTACCTAAACACAACTTACGAATATTTCTACTTACGAACGGACCTCTGGAACCTAATTCGTTTGTAAGTAAGGGAGTGTCTGTATATCTATACACTCAAGAGCAAAGGAATTAGAGATGTAAATTATCAGAGTAACTTCATTTCAACTAATCTGTCACAAGAGGGAATCAGTAATATGAAGACTGAATTGACTGTTTAATAAAGAAATTTCTTAACCACAAACTTACATTACAATAGCCTTGTGACTGGGTATAACCCTCCCCACCAATACTTCTTACTTCTTTTAATTAATTCTTTTTTATGGTATGCAATGAATATAAAAATATAATTTTTTCTCCTGCATCACAAGGGAAATTCCAAGTAGATGCCTTCTGAGATAATAGGATAAGAGCCAAATTAACTCACCATCTAGGATCACTCGCCACATTTGACCTGCAGGCACTGCAAAGGTGGACAGCTTTCTCCACCAATAATGCTCACATAGTATTTTACTTTTTGCAAAAAAGTTCAGTACATAACAGGAAAAAACAACTAAAACAATGTTCTCACCTCTATCTCTGGAATACAGTGTATCTTGGCTCTAATAATATCTATGCTGATCCACTTCTCTTCTTCTTCAACATAGACTTCAGCCCATTCCAGCAAAGGTTCTGTCTTTCTCCTCTTCCCTTCAGATATATTGCTCTTTGCATCACTGTCTCTCTTATTTTTTCCTAAATGACTATTCTGTTCAGACTTTCTCTTCTTATATTTAGCAGCTGCAGTTTCTTCTTTTCTTACACAAGGCATGTTAGGATCAAAATCGCTGTCACTATCATCACTCTCTATTTTTTTCTTAATCTTTGCGGCACGAATTTTGGTTACGTTATGCTTGGGTATGTTCTGGCAAGTTTCTTTGGACCTTGAAATATTTATTTCGACATCAGACTCAGATGAGAGCATTCTTTTACTATTTTTGACTTTGGTCATTTGGGGTTCCTCGGGTCTGGTGTCATTGTCAGAAAACTTTGAGCATGACGGTCCATTTAAAAGAAATTCAGAATTATCTATATCCTTCTTGAGTTTTTTAATTAGGGAATCTGTGTTTGGTTTCCAGGTCACAGGTTGAAGGGATAAAACAAGACGCACATTCAGTCCTAAGGCTCGCAACATAATCACAAACATGAAAACAAATTCCCTATTTGAGATAACAGTTTTGTCTGAAAACCTCTTTAGCAGCAATTCTTCTAAAGGTTCATTCCAGTAATCATCTTCCAAGTCCTGAACTTTGATCTTAATTTTCCTTGAAAACCAGTTGACAAATTTCTCTAAATAATTAATATCAAGTCTTTTGGGGGGATAGGCATTTTTATCTGTGATCAGTGAAAGAGCAGAACCAAGTAAAGCTTCAGAGTTAAGAACTTTATTTATATATTGTCCATGGGCGAATAAGCATAATAAGTGGGTTTTATGCATATTTTCATGCACTCCTCTGATGGCACGATTTACAAATTTCCGCATATACTCTTCGACCTGAAAGAAAAAATTATCACTAAGAGATTTAAAAATAGTTTTCAACCAAAAACTTATTAAAGAATCCTATGGAATATTTACCGATATTATTACTATGATATTAGTGTCATAAGCCAAGAAATAAGCCCAGTGGGTAACTACCACACACTATAAACCAGATGGAAAGGAACAAATAGAATACAGAAAAAAAATATAATTATGTAACTCTGTATAATTTCGGCTTTATTCCACCATGATTTAAAAATTCAGCGTCAAAGTTTCCTTATTAACATCCATTTTGTGTTAGCTTAAATTTCTGAAGAGCTATTGACTCAACATCATTCATTCCACTTCCTAGTGGTAGGAAATCGCACATATTCTTTAAAGATCTAAACTCTCCTTGCCTTACATACTGACTTGCAACAGCTCAAAAAGAAAAGCCAAGTTTAACTGGAATAACTGGCATTGGCTGCATTTTTGGTAAGGCATGTTGGATGGAATATGGCAGGAAGAGCCTCATGCAAAGCTTGATTAATATTGTGATAAATTCTATACAGTATGCTAAAGGATCTAACGGCATGTCTATGCTACAAGTCGGGGCCTTATTAAAAATTAAGAAATTTATCAACAAATTACAAAAAAAAATAAATAAAAGCACAAAAAGATGATGGTCACTCCAATACAACTTTTCAAAAGGTGGAAATTATAATGATCATGTTAAGCTACAATATTACATTATTCTATGGATCCTGCTCAGAGCAGCATGCTATTCTATATATTAGATTCACACTAACAGGAGGGGCCATATATGCACTAAAAGTAAACCTATGTTTTAGGCTCCGGAGCTCTTTACTTCACGCTGAATATACCAATACGCGGCATTGCCCGAGATTTTTCAGGAGGTATGGTCTAAACTCCCTATCAGAGAGAATAATAATAATCCTCATTTTATGTGTCTCTATTAGTCCTTACCATAGCAGTGGACACAGACAGAGTTTGGCTGGGAAATTAAGGCTGGATGTAGGCTAATTCCTGTCTCCACAGTGGGCTCACTTTCAAATGACTGCTTTTGACATAATGTCAACCCTATTGTGTACAAAATTATAAGTACATACATACATGCATATACAACAGATAAATCCCATGTAAGAAGGGGAGGTTGCCTAGTCAAAATTAAAAGTACAAAGATATAATATTATCTTACTCTTTCATCCTCACACCGTCTTTTTCTTTTCTTCAGACCCCAAAGGACTGACTCAGGAGTATCCAACTCAATTTTGACAGACTTCTTTTGCAAAGCAAAATGGAGCTTGGAATCATCAAGGAGAGCTTCTGTTTCATTGATCTTTAAAGTCCCTTCTCCTACTTCTTCCCAGTCACTCATGTCGGAATCAGACTGACTTCTGCCTTTCTTAACATGTCGTATAGAAGCTTTTCTTCCTCTTTTGATCAAAACGGGTGCATCAACATCGTTACTTGAAATTTTAGCAGGGATTGACTTTCTCTTAACAGGCTTATGATTATCTTTTCCAGAATCTTTCACTGATTTTTCATCTCTTTTACCAGAGAAGCTTTTATCTCCACGACCCTCAAGTATCAATTTCTCTATTTTAGCAAAATCAGATTCTTTGTTGCCTTTTCCTTTATTCCCAATAGCATGCTTTGTTTCTTTCAACTCTTGTCTCTTTCCTAAGTTCTTTTTAGAAATGGTATATCCCATCTTTTTCCTATCGGACGTTGGTAATTTACTAGTAGAACTTTTTTCTTTGCTTTTCCTTTCATTCTTTTGTAAGTCTTTTGTAGAATTTGCATCTCCCTTCTTTTTTGCAACAGACGTTGGCATTTTACAGCCAGGACTTTTTTCTTCACTTTTTGCTTGTTTATTTTGTGAGTCTTTTTTGGAATTTACATCTGCCCTATTTTTCATATCAGATAGTATTTTACTATCAGAATTTTTTTTCTCACTTTCCTTTAAGTTTTTTTTCACACAGTTTTTTATATTCATGTTCTTTTCAACACTGTGTTTCTTATCAGTTGATACACTTTTAGATACTGTAGTGTTAGGATTACCCAGCTTAAGCGACTGGACTGATGATCGGGAATTTCTGACGGGCTTCATCTTAGAAACTGAGTTCTTATTTTCCTTTCCCATACTACAATTTTTATCCCATACTTTCACCAGCACGAGTCTTCGTAATATCGCCGTGCCTGAAAAGGGAATTACAATTATTATGTGGATCAACTGAACAGCATTTACAACCTTATTAATAAAAATAACTTTTCAATTTTACTTCATTTGAAATATGAGCAAACAGTACCCTCTTTACAGTTTAAAAAGAATATTAATTTCTCCACTTAGGAACAAGAAGAGTTTATTACATACAGAGTTACTCTACCCGAAAATACATGATACACAAAAAAATTAATTTGAAATATTACCAAACAATACCAAAAAAGTTTATAAAGGACATTATTTTCTCTGCTGTACATTTCAGAAAGGACAGCTCAAGGCGATTACAGTATAGTAAATTGCAAGGCTGGACACATGTTAGTCTTCTCCTGTATCAGGGAGAATAAATCTATCTATCTATCTATCTACAAATGGAATAAGTGGAATTTGTTGAATGCAGTCAAGAGCTTTTACATGAATAGTAGAACATGTGTGAGAGTAATGAAAGATTTCGGTGATTGGTTTGAGGTGAATGTAGGGTTACGTCAAGGTTGCATAATGTCGCCGTGGTTGCTTAATGTGTATATGGGTGGAGTGGTAAGGGAAGTAAATGAAAAAGTATTAGATAGAGGCTTGTGGGAGAGTGGAAGGTTGTGTAAATAGAATCATTTGCTATTCGCATATGATACTAGAATGAACTGAATCATCAAGGTGAATGAGTTTGTTAAGCTGCGTGAATGAAGGAAGTTGCAGGGGAATACTGGTAAAAGAAAAGTCATAAGATGCATGAGGAGTGTTAAAGTTGGCAGATTGAATGTAGGAGTGATTGCGGAGTTGCTTGAAGAAGTTGAGAGTTTTAAGTATCTGGGGTCGCACGTATCAAGGAATGGTCGAGTGGATGTGGAGCTAAGTCATAGAGTGAAGGAAGCTAATAAGTATCTAGGTGACTTGAAAAGTTTGATGAGAAGTAGGTATTTGGGAATGACAGCAAAAAGGATATATGAAGGTGTGATTGTGCAGACAGCATCACATGGAGCAGAGACATGGAATGCAGGGTGGATGAAAATAAGTTGAACATAACGGAGATTAAGTGTTTGAGAAGTATGACTGACGTATCTTGAATAGATAGAGTAAGAAATGAGGAGATCAGGCAGAGAACAGGTGTTGAAAGGAAGCTATTGGATAGGTTAGTTGAGTGAGTATTGAGTTGGTTTGTACACATGGAAAGGACGAGTGATGAATGAATAGTGAAGAGAGTATGGAGTGAGGCCAAGAGGAAGACCTAGATTGAGATGGATGGATGATGTAAAAAGGCCATTTGATGTATGTAGAATGTCAGTGGAGCAGGGAAGAAAGTGAACAAGAGATAAGAATGAGCGGAGGAATATTGTGTATAGGAGACACAGGCCAAAGCTCAGCGAACTGTGTTGGATGAGTGTGAGGGGAATTACCATGTGATGAAGCAGCGGGGGTAAACCACCTGCGGCTGTCTTGCCTCACTGTAGAATATCCTTACCTGCCTACCTTGTGGATTACCCAAGCAGAGTGGTAGGGAGGGAAATGTGGAAACCCTTTAACCCCTACAGATACGAGGAGTATCTGAGGTATATGTGGATCGTGGTGAATGCGTGTTTCTTGGCTCGACCACCCTCCAAGGGGGAATGGGACCATGTATATGTATGTACAGGGGGTACCTGATTTACGACAGGGTTCAATTCCTGACAGATGTTGTAATCCGGTTATCATTGTAAGTCGGAAAACACCTATATCTGAAACTACATCCTCACCAATGCTAAAAGTAAGTAATCTGGAACATAGAAATTTTACCTAAATTCTTAATCTAAGACATAAAAATAGTAAAAGTACAATATACAGTATTCCTTACCTTTGCTACTGTGGTTGGCTAGCATCTTCAGCTCCATATTCAACTTAGGGTCAAATGGCTTAACACCATCGAATGAGCACAAGAACAATAATATTCCATACAAGCAGGAAAAGGGCAACACTTCTTTGTCCCCCCTTTCTCATACTCACGGCATGAAACAATCTTTTTGCTTTCTCCAGAATCTACAGGAGGCTCATCGGGATGCGCCATCAATGTTGGTCATCAGGCCAATGCATTAATAACTTCATTTCAATCATCTTGAAAGTATGTAATCACAGCGAATGAGCACAATAAACAATATGGCGTACGAGAGTGAACTAAGCAATGGTTCTTCATCTTTTTCTCAGTCTATTGCCGTGCGAAGATATAGCCAACCTCAAAAAACTTATTTACGGTTATGTATTTGATAATTTTGTAAATAAATTAAATCTACTTTCTTCAAATAATAAAATACATAAACAAATAAATAAATAATGCCATTAACTTGATATATATGTATACAACAATGCCACAACAATTTATGCCAAAGGCCAACCTCAACAAACTCTTTCGCATAAAGATCACATTTACGGCTATGTACAGTGCAGGAATTTGGTAACTTTGTGAGTAAATTAAATGTAATTCCTTCGAATAACTAAATCCATAAACAAATGATTAAATAAAACCTTTTAACTTGATATATACAGGAAATTGTAAGGACTGCTATATTATTGTTCACAAGAGTCTGCCTAAAAAAAGAAAAAAAAATCTACTACTGTATAACAAACATTTTAAAATATGGTTGTAATGTTTCATATTCATGTAATATCATACCTCTACTTCATATTATAAATATTTAATAAAAAATCAAATTGCTATTTAGAAATAAATAATATATATTTTTCCACATCTACAAAAGTATATTACACTGATACATGTACAATAATAATGTCATATTCTCTGAACCAACACTTGCAAAAGTCTACATATACAATATAAATGGCGTAGTAAGGGCAGCATATGCATTCTTATCAAACGTAAGGGTAGCCTTCAGGCACATGGACAAGGAAATGTTCAGAAATATTTATGTAACCTATGTGAGGCCAAAACTCGAATATGCAGCCCCCTTTTGGAATCCGCACTTGAAAAAGCACATAGCTAAGCTTGAAAAAGTTCAAAGACATGCCACGAAACTGGTGCCAGAAATACGCAATCTCGGTTATGATGAGAGGCTGAGGGAATTAGACTTGCCATCACTCGAAGCTAGAAGAGTAAGGGGGGATATGGTGACAGTCTTTAAATTCCTTCATGGTTATGATAGAGTGGATAGGGATCGATATTTCGATATGGCTGGCTCTAGAACTAGAGGTCATAGTTTGAAGCTTCGGAAGAAAACTTGTTTGCAGGATGTAAGGAAATACTTTTTCAGTGTAAGAGTAGTTGATAATTGGAATTCGCTAAGCGAGGAGGTAGTTAATGCTATCTCAATCCATAGTTTTAAGGACAGGTATGATAAGTATCACTAAGTCTAAAAATGGAACCGATGAGGAGACGGGAAGATACGAGCTTTGGGCTCTTTCCCGTAAACACAATTAGGTAATCACAATATGAGATAAAGGTTGATGGATCATTCATACATGGCTATGTGTTTGGTATTTTTGTAAACAAATTCAATCTGATTTCCTCAAATAACCAAATATATAAACAAATAAATAAATAAAGCCATTAACTTGATATATATGTATACAACAATGCCGTGTGACTACTCATTCCAAAGGGCCAACCTCAACAATCTTTTTCGCATAAAGATCGTATTTACGGCTATGTATTTGGTAATTTTGTAATAGATTAAATCTGGTTCCTTCATATAACTAATACAGACAAATATGATTAAATAAAAGCACTAACTTGATATACAGTGCTCCCTCATTTATCGCGGGGGTTCAGTTCTGGGACCCGCCGCATTAGGTGAAAAATCGCTAAGTAGGAGCACCATATTTATTATAGGTATTTTACATTTATTTTCACCTTTACTGTATAAACCCTCCCTGCACTGTTAACAAACCACCCTTTACTTAATCAATAACAGCGCGCAAGGGTAAATATACATGAACGTGATATTATGAAGATTGAAAAAAAGCATTAAGAACAAACAGCAAATAAACTTTCGATATGATATTGTCAGTGAAATAGCGTGTAGAAAATATATATATTTCATTTAAGTTTCCCATGTACAGTACGATACACGTTTGTTTTTTAAAGAATTGTATACGTTTTCTTTTTCTCTCAGCTGACTTTATTTACGTTAAAATTTCGTGCAGTTTGGTCGATCGAATAATGTTTAGAACCAAGGAATATTAATAATACTATAATCTTGAAAATTAGATAGACCCCAAATACGGTGAGTAAATAAATATTTTATGAGTAGATAAAATAAGATATTGTGCCTGAATAAGCATCAGCTGATACAGAAGCGGCAAAACGATTTGCTTGGAGGTTTGTTCTCCCGTATCATCCTCCTCTTCTACTGCTTAATGCAAACAAACTTTCGATATGATATCATCAGGGAAATAGCGTGCAAGGGTGTATAAGCTGATACGGAAGCGTCAAATCGTTTGCAAATAGAGGTTCGTTCTTCCACATCCTCCTCCTCCTCTACCGCTTAATGCGATCGAATTATGAAGAGATTTGAAAAAAAGCATTAAGAACAAACAGCAAACAAACTTTCGATATAATATCATCAGGGAAATAGCGACTGAGGGTGTATCAGCTGATACGAAAGCGCCAAAACGTTTGCAGATTGAGGTTCGTTCTCCCACATCCTCATCCTCTTTTACCGCTTAATGCGATCGAATATTATGAAGGGAATTTAAAAAAGCATTAAGAACAGCAAACAAACTTTCGATATAATATCGTCGTGGAAATAGCATGTAGAGAATTTATATATATTTCATTTAAGTTTTCCATGTACAATAAGATATACGTTTTCTTTGTAACGAATTGTATAGTTTTTTTTCTCTCAGCTGACTTTGCGTACCTTAAGATTTCGTGCAGCATGATCGATATGTAAAGAAGATAGAATAATGTTTAGAACCAAGGAATATTAATACTATAATCTTGGAAATTAGATAAACCCCATATAGGGTGAGTAAATTAATATTTTATGAGTAAGATATTGTGCTTGAATAGTGATAAGCATCAGCTGATACGGAAGCAGCAAAACATATTAGTTAGCGGTTCGTTCTCCCGCATCCTCCTCCTCTTTTACCGCTTAATGCGGTCAAATATTATGAAGAAAATTGAAAAAAAGCACTAAGAACAAACAGCAAACAAACTCTATATAATATCGTTAGGGAAATAGCGTGCGAGGGTGCATCAGCTGATACGGAGGCAAACACAAACAAACAAACATTTATTTCCATTTTTGTACAATGGTTATTCTTCTAAGATTAAAAGTGACTTATAAGTAGACATGTAACTGAACTAATAAGTAAGAGGGTAATACATATAGTTAAATTAAATGTAGCTTTCATAGACAATAATAATACTGTAATGAAAATATAAACAATAATGTTAATAATAAAGTACTAATAATAACACTCAATACAGTATCACTATTAACAGCATCATCACAATATTTGTTTTCATTACAATGAGAATAATTAGTTCTTAACTTAGAGAACAGAGAAGTCGATATCAGTTTATATATAGAGAGGTCAGTGTTTAGGGAAATAGCATTAAATCATTAAGTTTAGTTTATGTGTGAGCAGCAACTATTTGTCCACAAGAAAACTATATAGATTGCCTTTGAAAGCTGCGAAGGAGGACGCATATTTAAGATGGCTCATGGCACCAGCTACACTGAATATTCTTAGATATTCATTACACATCTTTTATAATCCCTTCACATCTGACAGGTCATTACACTCTCCATCTTTGCTTCTTTTTACTTTATGTATTCTTCATGCCCAGGCCCGATAAAGGCTGTTTTATTTTATTATTTTTTGGCCCGTCCTGGTGTCACAATCATTAAAAAAAAAAAATTTTTTTTTTTTTGCTCGCTCGCCAAAAAAATCCACATATGCAAATTGTAATGAAAACTGTATTATTGTTTACAAGAGTCTGCCCCCCCCCAAAAAAAAAAATTCTACTTGCCTACTCTATAACTGACATATCTGCAATTCATATTATAAGTATGCAGTAAAAATTAAATTGCTTTTTAGAAATAAATAACATATTTTTTTACCATATCTACACTACAGCTGAAGGGTCTTGTGGACTTAAATAAGATTGTCCTGGACAGTTCGATGTTAAGTTTTCCTTCAGTTACGGTTCTCTTTCTATGCCTACATCAACACCAAATATCTTGGATCTTCGTTACACATGTCTTATTATCCCCTTCACATCTGGCAAGTAACAACACTACCCATCTCTGTTTCTCCTTTTTGTTTTTTTCGTGCCCAGGCTTGATGAGGGTAGATTTATTTTTTTTTAGCTCGTCCTGGTGTCACAATCATAAAAAAAAAAAAAAATAGTATACTCGACTGATACATATAATGTAATAATATTGTATTCTCTGAAACAACATTTGAAAAAAGTCTACAATAAATATAAAGGTTGATGGTTCGACATACACGGCTAGGTGTTTGGTAATTTTGTAAATAAATTCAATCTGATTCTTTCATATAACCAAATACATAAATAAATAAATATATATAGCCATTAACTCTATATATACGAATACAACGGTGCTGCTAGTTGTGTATTAGTCCACCACACTCACAAACTGTTCAGCGCACGAAGTTTGTATTTACCATATAAGCCAGCAAGGTTGAAAAATTGCTTTACTAACAATTTATTAATAATTTCTGGGCTACTGTCGCAATGTCGGAAATTGCAACTCCGGGAACACGCAACCTGGGGACTCCCTGTATATGATCCATATATGAGTCATACTCCACCTTATAAGGGGATGGCTGAGCCAAAGCTTTACCTTGACTATGCACGAAGAAAATACAGAGGAGGGGATCCCCAGTTCCCTCTCTATGTCCCATTTAGTCGACAATTATGACATGCAGAGAAGCATGGAGTAAGTATTCTACTTATCTCTTAAAAAATAGAAGGCATTTTTACTATGAAGAGAAGATAACAAGGAAGACTACAGTCTATCCCTTAATGAAAAAAAATTCTGTATTGGGAGTGATTTAGCAATCTTTCACTTCCTCTTCTTGCGGTGGGCTATTTTCCACGTTGCAGAGATTATAAAGAAATACATGAGCAAACTACAAGCACTTGACTTTGCATCCACTAAACCAATTAGCCTGAACTTATCAACTCCTTCCTTCTTTCTTTACTTTATCCTATTACCAATCATTCCTTTCCCTTGTGGTGACGCCCTTGTAAACGCACATAGAGAATTCCATTATCAATACCCTGTTGGTGAGTTGCTTTCACTATCAGGCATTATTAATATGTTCTGGTACTATGATTATCATTATTTATACTGTATTATAAGTCCTATGGTCAGTACAGGTACCACTGATGCTACTGCTAAGATTGGTAGTGTGATCTTTATAATTAT
This sequence comes from Halocaridina rubra, assembly GCA_037179515.1. Taxonomy (NCBI): domain Eukaryota; kingdom Metazoa; phylum Arthropoda; class Malacostraca; order Decapoda; family Atyidae; genus Halocaridina; species Halocaridina rubra. The sequence goes on along the minus strand of JAXCGZ010010658.1, from coordinate 9,720 downwards.
TTTTATATTAAAAATTTTACTTAGTTTGGCCACTGATGTGCTTTGTGATACAGTACTTAGGATCTATTTGTGCAGTGTTGCAAGAATTGCAGGAAGTTGCAATTATTGCATTGCACATTTCTGTATTGATATCAAGAGTAAGTAATAGTCTCCAAATTTATTAATGAATCATTAAATAATGGTATTAAATAAAGTTTGACTGCTTTTAAACATGTCATAATTACTTCCCTGATTCTGAGAAGTAATTTGAGTTGATATCTATACATAATAGTGCAGCAAGTGTTAGAGAACTCAAGTAAATGAATAGTATACATAAGTTAAACAAATGGACGATTAGTTTATTAGTAAAGAATTTGTTTACATACTATTACCAAACAATATACCACTGTACTGTGTATATAGCCTAGATTTATTAACCCTTTACCTGCGAGTTTTTATATATGGTACACATTCTTTAATGAGGTAGACTAAGAGTGTTCTGCATATGAGCATGGATATATTCAAATTACAGTGCCACTGTCTCGGGGCAGTAATGAAGTGGAAATCGTTATCTGGCATGTGCTATAGTGTTACTGTTGTGTATGTACAAATTTATGTAATTAATTTATATTTTTATATTCTTTTCTATAAGTCATTAGAAAGAATATTTACATCTGTATAAATAGATATTTTCCATGTATTAAGAATTCTTAGATATTACCTGACGTTACTACGTCACTTAACACCATTTCTTCAGAAGCCCACCAATAAACAATGTAGACAATCTTTACTTGGTCTCATTTATATCCTACAGAAATAGGATAATAGCTCATCGCTGATGACAATGGATTATGCAATACTTATATAGCAAGCAGGGAATAATCAGGGACAGTATAAATGTATTTTGTCTCTCTACCCACAGGTAAGAGCAAGTGTTTATATTTGGTCACAATGAAACACAACAGTTACAATACAAGGCTAGGGAATCAGTAACTTCTGCAATATCAAGGGGGCAGTACGATACTCGTACTGATGTGCCGCAGATCACACATGGACTGAGGTGTAATTAATTTTGCAGATAAGTTGCAGGGAAAGGATTAATGGGTTTCTTAGTGACCATTGAATTTCCATTTTGGCAATTAATAATAGTAGAGTTTATAGGTAATAGATCTTCAGTATTGTATTAATTATCCTTTAACAGAGACAAATAAATTATTGGTTACAAGGAAGCTGTTTTACAGATCCCTGGCCCAGAGCTGTCTCATGGCTGGGAACACGTGGATCGGCCACATCAGTATAGACGGGTATCCTGATCCATGAGAGAGTGGCATGGAGGTTCTGAAAGCTGACAGGCTAGCCTGATTCATAACTCCCCCACCAGTGGAGCAGAACCAATATAAACTACTCGTATTAAAGCACTATGGAGAGTGTCAGTATTTGAGTCTTAGCTTAGTCACACACCCATTGTCTAAATGTCGCACTCTCCCTTTATCTCGCCTCACCATCGTTGAGTTATAGTTATATGTCCCCAAGAACAGGACATAATTATTAGGTATCTATAAATAATAATCAGCAAATTAGCTACCAGCTACCACTCTTTCTCCCTCCTCACTATATCATCCTGTTACTTTCAGTTCAAATTATACATTTTACGTAGTAGCAGTTCAGTTAGCAAAACCTGTAGTGTGTGTTCGACTAAGGTGACGGACCTGCCTGCCAACCCACTGCAGTTCGATAAAAATGGCATCCAGCCTTAATCCCCCCGCTTCAATCCGTCTGCGTCCACTCCCAAACGGGAACAAATAGTACCATAAAACTAGTTGCTTGTAGGATTTAAGCCATTGAAAGTAAATATAAAATACTAAGACAAAATGCTGATTACGAATACGTGTGAACGTGAACAATTACAGAAAACACTTACTGTATCTTGACTGATATTCAGGAATTGTACCAATGATGGCAATCCTCCTGCTTCAACTGTTTTATGTTCCCCCCCCCCATTCATGTAGGTAATTTTGACACGTGAAACGATAGGCGCACACATTAACAATTTAGTCCATGTTACTATATAAGTTGTGTTGGCTAACGCAGTTAGGTTACACTGGGGGTTCTGCCAATGAAAACTATTTATTCATAACTTGACTTCTAATAAAAGTAAACTAACCTTCAGTAAACTGGCCTCTAATACAGCAAATTAGATCCAGTTTCTGATGTCTGAGCGACTACAAACAGCCTCTAACTTCGCGCTAACATTGACCTGTTTGTTAGGCAATCGTAAACATAGGCTTCGTTCATCATCACCAAACACAAACGTAAAACGTTTTGATAAGCAGAAAAACTCATTATTATGAGTACGTAACCTTCTTTCATATAATTTACAATAGACTTCATAATTTAGTTTCATTTTAATTATCTGGGTCAGGATATACTTTCAAATATCGTTATTACAGATTCACTAGTGGTTAAAATATTAGTGATATTGGATGGCTCAGATAAAGAACTTGAACGAAATTCTCATTGCATAATAAACAACGAATGTTACGTTCTAAAGCGAAAAAGAGTTGAAAAATTCCGGGGAATTGTAACCTTGCCTTTAGTTGACATGGAACTTCCTTGGTAAGATTTGATGAAGATGTCAGACTGAACTACAAAGTGGTGACCCCAGAGTGACCAGATAGTGACAAGATATCAAGATTACCACAATATCATTTTTGGTAACAAAATAGGCCAAAGTCATTATCTTCAAGTAATTTTATGTATCAAAAATGAACAAACCAAAAGTATCACACTTGACGAAAAAGGCGGCAATACAGAGTCAGTGTTACCATAAAAACAGAAAACCAAAACAATGTACAGTTCGGTATGACAACAAGAAGCAAAATTAAGGGATCACTTTACAACAACAACAAAATTATTAATAAATAAAGTGAAAATATATATATATGGTGACCCCTAAGTGACAAAATTTCTTCAGCATCATACCGGTAGGCAAGGCCTAGGTTTCTTTCAGTATTTGTATTCCAAGATAAGCTGTCATAAACAATGCCCGATTCTGATGATGATAAGTCTAGTGCTGTCAGGCACATAGCAGTGAAAGCCCCTGCATTCATGGACACCTGCGTTTCAGGGTGGTTTTCTATTCTTGAAGCTCAGTTTGGCTTAGCTAATGTGAAATCCAGTGAAACAAAATTTTTCCATGTGTTAGGTGCCTTGCCCCCTACTGTTGTAGAACATGTTCCCCAAGAAACTTTAAATAGGAGAGACTATGATATAATTAAAGCATACCTCACAAATCTTTTTGAACAGACCAAGCCTGAACTTTTCAATGATTTGATAAGTAATACAGTATTTAGAAGAAATTCGCAGAACTGTTTCTAAATTAGGAGTAACAGATGACCTAGTGAAACATAAATTCTTGCAAGCAGTTCCCAGTAGTATTTCGGCAGTTTTAGCCTCTCAGCAAAATATGGATTTACCAGCTTTAGGCAAGCTTGCAGATGAACTAGTGGTATTTTCTCAAAATAATAATAGGGCTAAACCCATCAATGTTGTTGATCAGTCGTCAGTTTCTCGTCAAGCTAGTACATCCCAGTATGTATCAATTTCCAAGAATCCACCTGTAGGCCTAGGAGTGCTACCGTTCCATCAAAATCAACGTCCAAAAGTTTGTCGTGCCCATTTATATTATGGAACTCAGGCTATATGGTGCAAGCCGTGGTGCCAATGGCCGAATAAATCTCAAAATATCCAGATGAAGGATTCTTCTAGAGCGCCGTCCCCAGCCTCAACGTCTAGGTCCTCGTCGCCCGCACGGGATTTTCCTAGTTCGGAAAACTAATAAAGCAGACAGAAGAAAAAATTGTAGCTATGGCCACTTCTGTTCTGCCACTTCTACAGGTTGGCGCCCAACGTGGGGCCATATTTCACTAGTAAGTGTAATTCTCCACTGCATCTGGTGACTGATTGTTCCCAAGTGGCAGCTGGAGCTGCGCTACACCAAATTCAGGATGGTAAATTTGTCCCTATTGAATTCTTTTCAAAGAAATTATCAGAAACTCAGAGGTGTGGCATAGTGTATTTTCTTTCTTTATTTGGAGTGTTGTAGTGGTATGATATATGTCTTCTTTATTTATATATTAATGTATTTATTAATTGATATATATATATATATTTTCACTTTATTTATTAATAATTTTGTTGTTGTTGTAAAGTGATCCCTTAATTTTGCTTCTTGTTGTCATACCACTACAACACTCCAAATAAAGAAAGAAAATACACTATGCCACTACAAAGACATTGGCTTCATATGTTAAATTTTGCGGGAGAGATAGATAGATAGATAAATGAAAAAGAGTTAAAGCGCACTATCATGTATTTTTATTTTAATGAACATTACCTTACTAAGCACATAGTTATACTAACACACCCCTCAAAACAAATTGCAAAAGGTTAATAATTTTGTAGTATTGCATCGCTTTCTGAATTGAATAATAATGGAATTCTCCTACAAATGCGTGATTGCTTCCAAGTTTTATCATGCGGAAAATTAAGGTAAAAAAAAAAGGGCTATACTGTCGTAAAGAGAGTCAGGCAGTCATTATGAAATTTCCAGAGCTGTTATCCATGCTTCAGCTACTGTCAGTAAAGGGCAAAGGTGCTTTTTCTGTGGGAATAGAAGACATCTTCGCATCAGATGTTCAGCTCGTGAAGCAACTTGTAATTAGTGTGGCAAAATGAGACATTATCCAAAAGTGTGCAAGTCTTCTAAGACTGGAATATCTGCTGCTACTGTATCATCAACATTGGCTACTGTTACTGTGGCTTTCTCAGGTCTAATTTCTAAAGCTACTCTTAAGATTACATTGAATGGAAGGATAGTTGAGGCTCTGATGGACACAGGTTGCTCTGAGAATTTTGTGAGTGAATCACTTGCTACACAATTAAATCCTCATGTGCACTTTGCATCTAGCATTGTCTCCATGGCTTCTACATCCTTGAGCACTAAGATACATGGTTACTGCTTGGTGCATGTTGTATTGGCAGGCCATAACTATCACAGAGTTAGGCTGTCTGTGCTTCCTGATCTATGCAGGGATGTTATATTGGGTCAAAGCTTTATGAATCAACACAAAAGTGTCAGCTTGAAAATTGAAGGAGACAGACCTCCAATGAATGTGTGTTGGCTGGCAACTTTTACCATACCTCCTCCGGCTCTTTTTGCAGAGCTGACTGATGATTATAGGCCTACTGCTGCTAAGTCAAGAAAATAGAGTGAACCTAATAAAAAGATTCATCTCATCAGAAATTGAAAGGCTTCTCTCAGAAGGAGTCATTGAACCCAGCAATTCGCCTTAGAGAGCTCAAGTTTTAGTCACAACTAGTGAGTGACAAAAGAAAAGAATGGTTGTAGACAATTCACAGACTATTAACCGATTTACGCAGTTGGATGCTTACCCTCTTCCAAAAATCGATTGAAGTGGTAAATAAAGTGGCTCAGTATAGATTCTTCAGCACAATCGACCTAAAGTCTGCCTATCATCAAATTCCAATACGTAATGAGGACAAGCCATACATAGCTTTTGAAGCTTGTAATCAGCTGTACCAATTTACCCAGATCCCATTTGGGGTAACCAATGGTGTCTCTTGTTTCCAACCGATAATGGACCAATTTATTGCTGACAGTGATCTTGCAGATACTGTTGTGCATCTTGACAATATTACTGTCTGTGGGAAAACTAACGAGGAGTACGATACTAACTTAGGAAGATTCACGGAGGCTGCTAAGCGGACAGATTTGACCTTTAATCTTGATAAGTGTTTGTATTCAGCTTCATTCTTAGATTTCTTGGGTTATACTGTCTCTGATGGGAAGATTAAAAATCTTTGGCATTACGGGACTTGCCCATTCCACATAATATTGCTTCATTATGTCGAGCTCTTGGTATGTTCTCATACTATTCACAGTGGATAGCATATTACTCTGAGAAAGTTGTTCTTTTGATTCAGGCTAAAACATTTCCACTCTCTGAAACTGCTAAGGAGGTATTTAAACGATTAAAAACTTAAATTGAAAACTCGGTGTATAATCCATTGATGAAACTATCCCATTTGTGGTAGATATGGATGCATTTGAGCATGCTGTGGCAGCCATTCTGAATCAGTCAGGAAGACTTGTGGCCTTGTTTTCTAGGACTCTTAGCCCTAGCCAAAGGAAACATTCTGCTATAGAAAAGGAGGCATGTGCAATAGTAGAAGCGCTTTGCAAATGTCGTTACTATCTGACTGGGCATCATTTTACTGTTATTACTGATCAGAAATTAGTGGCTTTTATGTTGGACTCAAAGTAATCAGGCAAAATAAAAAATGACAAAATACAGAGGTGGAGCATTAAGCTTGCCTGTTACAATTTTGACATTCAATATCGGCCTGGCAAGGATAATATACCTGCTGATGCATTATTAAGTCTATTGCTCTGCTTTGGGTATAGAAACTTTACTGAATTTACACAATTCACTCTGCCAACTTGGTATAACACGAATGGCGCATTTTGTTAGGATGCGAAACCTTCCTTTTTCAGTGGAGGTGGTAAAAAGGGTATCTTCTTCATGTCCAGTTTGTGCTCAGTATAAACCACAGTTCTATCACCCTGAATCATCTCATTTGATCAAAGCAACCGTTCTATTTGATAGACTTAGTATTGATTTTAAAGGACCACTGCCATCCTCATCAAAGAATCAGTATCTGCCACCTGTTATTAACAAATTTTCTCTGTTCCCATTCGCATTTGCATGCCCTGATATGAGCTCATGGACTGTTATCAGATGTCTTAGTCAATTGTTTGTAATATTTGGTATGCCTGCATACATCCATTCTGATAGAGGGGCTTCGTTTATGTCAGCAGTCGTTCGCCATTTTCTCAACAACTGAGGGATTCCATATAATCGCCAGGGCAATGGTCAGTGCGAGCAGTACAATGGAGTGATCTGGAAATCTATTGCTCTTGCACTAAAATCAAAACATCTATCTGTTTCTCATTGGGAGCTTGTTTTAGAGGATGCCCTACATTCAGTCCATACTCTACTTTCAACAGCTACAAATGCTACTCCACATGAGTGCCTGTTTGCTTTTCAACGCCTGTCAACGAATGGATATTCTCTCCCAACGTGGCTTTCTTCCCCAGGACCTGTCCTAGCAAAACGCCATGTCAGAGAATCCAAGTATGACCCTACTGTTGAAGAGGCAAAACTCATAGAAGCAAATCCATGGTATGCCCACATAAGTTTCTCTAATGGCAGGGAAACTACTGTATCAACTCAACACCTGGCTCCAGCAAATAATATTCAGAATATTACTCAGAAGACTGATAACTCTCAAGACCTGGCTCCAGCAAATGACTTTCATAATGTTATTCACAGGACTGATAATTTTCATTCTCTCACTGCTAAAAGTGTAGGTATTGTGAACAGACAAGTATACAACAGTAATGAAGCGAATCAACCAAATGATGTAGTCGACCTGATTCTTTGAGCGTCCCAATGACTCCCAGAATTCAGCGTCCTTCACTCTCATCTGAAAACGAGATGCCGATATCTTTGTGTAGATCTGAGTGCCAATGTCGACCTCCAAATAGCTTAGATTTGTAAATTACAGTATTTGAATGTTTTTATAGTATGCCTTCTAGTATTATAATATGCTTATTGTTATAAGCCATTATATGCTGTACGCTTTGATATAGTAATTTTTTTGTCAGTACGGGTGAATGTTATAATATTCTATTAATGTAACCTTTAATTTCTCTATCATTGTATACTATCTAATTGTAATTATAATGTCTAATTCTCTTACCATTGTTTATTTTATTTGCAGATGCTTGTAGTTGCATTTATGTAGAATAAACCCTTAAATACTACTATGGCTTATTACACTGGTCAGGGGTAAATATTATTCTATTTTAATACATGTTTATGTGTTTATTTGATTATTATTGATGCATATATAGCATGAGATATCATGTTAAATGCGAAAGGAAGCCACTACTGATTTTGGAGGAAGTTGTAATATGAACAAAAAGGTATTCAGAGAGAATGTGTTCCTTCCTAGCATAGCAGTTAGCTGTAAGGTTCGCTTCTTCTCTTAAGACTTTCATTGGCGTAGTTGGTAGTGCCTTTGAACATTAAATATGTGTATTAGGTTCGAATCCCTGTCAGGGGTAACATATGATTCATGTTTTCACATATGCTAAAGTCATTTATTTTATTATTATTGTTGCCTATATAGCATGGGATTTGAATTAAATGAGAAAACAAAGCCCCGACTGATGTTGAAAAAGTTGTAATATGAATAAAATGGCATTCAGGAAGGATGCGTTCATTCTTAGTGTAACAGTTAGCTGAAAGGTTTGCATCTTTTTTAGCCTTACAGTGGTGTAGTTGGTAGCACCTTGGCACAGTAATTGTGGCTTTGGCTCAAATCCCGGTCGGTTGTAAAATATAATTCATATATATATATATATATATATATATATATATATATATATATATATATATATATATATATATATATATATATATATATATATATATATATATATATATATATATATATATATATTAATAACACTGAACTGTTACCATACAGTCTAAAATGGTAGGAAAGGCCCTTTAAATAAAACAACGAAAAAATATATATAGAAAGTGCTTATTAATTTCGCGATCTTGACTGGCCACCTTCTCATATTACAATGGCAAGAGACACAGCTAGCTGTATCTCTTGCCACTGTACTTTGAGAAGGTGGCCAGTTAAGGTCACGATATTAATCAGTACTTTTTATATATTTTTTTTTCGTTGTTTTATTTAATGGACTTTTCATAATATATATATATATATATATATATATATATATATATATATATATATATATATATATATATATATATATATATATATATATGAATCATTTTTTACCCCGACCGGGACTCGAACCTAGGACTTATAATTACTAAGTCAAGGCGCTACCAACTACACACCACAGAAGGTTAAAAGGAATCCAACCTTATAGCTTATATTTGCTATACTTAGGAATGAACGCATTCTATCTGAATGCCACTATGTTCATATTACAGATTCCCCAACCCCACTCGTGGCTTCATTTTCGCATTTAATTCAGTTCCCAATCTCATTCGGGCCATACAATAACTAAATAAGCACATTACATATTTGAAAAGATGAATCATTTTTTCCCCCCTCGGGACTCGAACCTAGGACTTATAATTACTAAGTCAAAGCGTTACCAACTACACACCACAGAAGGTTAAAAGGAATCCAACCTTATAGCTTATATCTGCTATACTTAGGAATGAACGCATTCTATCTGAATGCCACTATGTTCATATTACAGATTCCCCAACCTCACTCGGGGCTTCATTTTCGCATTTAAGTCAATTCCCAATCTCATTCGGGCCATGCAATAACTAAATAAGCACATTACATATGTGAAAAGATGAATCATTTTTTACCCCGACCAGGACTCGAACCTAGGACTTATAATTACTAAGTCAAGGCGCTACGTCTACACACTACAGAAGGTTAAAAGGAATCCAACCTTATAGCTTATATCTGCTATACTTAGGAATGAACGCATTCTATCTGAATGCTACTATGTTCATATTACAGATTCCCCAACCTCACTCGGGGCTTCATTTTCGCATTTAAGTCAATTCCCAATATCATTCGGGCCATACA